>VZTX01016144.1:271939-337811 GCA_013400915.1 Pardalotus punctatus
GGCCCGGCCCGGCGCGGCCATGGAGCGGCGCGGGGCCCGGCGGCCGGTGAGCACCGGGGCGGGCAGACAGCGGAGCGTGCGGGGGCAGCGCACCTCGCTGTGGCACAGAGCTGCGGGCACAGAGCTGCCAGGTGCTCGGCATTGAGAGTGCGACGTTACGCGCTTGGTGAAATCGCCGCCCTTTGGAGCTTGATTTAATTTCACAGGAAGTTTGTTTTGTTGTTTTCTTGAACTTTTTTTTTTCAATTTAGGACTCTGGAGATAGTGCTTCTGAACGACAGGAATGGAGACCTGGAGTCGTTTACAGAAAGTGCACAGACACTTTCTGGCTGCTCCTCTTCTGTCTTTTCTGGGCTGGCTTGGTAAGCACGCTTGTTTGTTTTCTTTTCTGGAAGAAAGAATCAGATCCGAAGTTAATAGGGTTCTGCATAGTGTTACACTAAATCTAAACTGAAATTGTCACGAGCACAGGTCCCAGGATTGCCCAAGGACAGATCTTAGCTTTGTGGTGGTGCAGTGCTTTATCGTGGTGTCTGTCACACTTCTAACTTCTTCCCTTATGCTTTAGAAACCATGTATATATACACAGGGCTGGGTTATTTAGAATTTGCTTTTTTTGTGGATCAGTCCAGGCTCAGACTGGACTCTTTATTTTACTTATTGCTGTAGCCTTGATGTCTTGCAACATGTGTCTGTCTGATGCTACATTAAGTCGCTATCCTGTGCTTAGAATAGCGTGCAAGCTTTTGGGAACAGGCTGTCTTTCTCAAGTGTGAGTGGGTTTTTTTATTATATGGCTGAGTCTACTCAGGATTTATGTAAATACACTTTTAAATTCCCATAATAGAAACTTTTTAAATGGAAGCTAATGCAAAATATTACTTACACATTTTGAATGCTGCATAAATGGATGATGAACTTTGTGAGCAGGATAGGGTTTTTTACCTGCTGTCTGATGCTTAGTGCTTTGATCAGTGGAGTGAATGCCACAAATGAAACCTATCACATGGTAAGGGTTTAGGATTTTTGTTTGGTTTCTCTCATTGCTTTTATTGCTCAGTTTCTTTGAAGTAGCTTATTGCATACATGTATTCATTTTCTTGTGTTTGATCTTATTTTTAAAATATTTAAGAAAATGTGACAACACTAATTTGTTCACATAGTGAACAAACTGGAACCACATTAATAGCTCTGTGGAACTGGGTATCACGGCCATGTATAGATACACCTCTGCAGCTATTACTCTGTTAGTTAACAGTATTTATGGCTTGTATACAGCATTGTGCACAAAAAAAAAAACCAAACAAAACGCCCCCCCAAAAAAAGCAACAACAAAAAAAATCACCTACACAGTGGACCTGTAACACCCATCTTTAGAAGGAATACCAGAATTTTTCTGAAAGCCTGTTTCAGTTGAGTTACTGTGCCAGCTCATTCCCTGTTTTCCCTCTGAGAACATTTTAATTTTTGACAAATACTTTTTATGTAAACAAACAGGATCTGGAAATATTTTGTTATTGTAACAAATCACATCCACAAGTAGTATGCCAGCTTGAATTGTGGAGTCTCTACGAAGATGTCCATATTGAGACAACATTAATGTGCAGTCATAATTTAAAAAAATTACTGAACTGGTTAAGACTGCAAAATAAGAGTCTACTATAAGCAAAAATGAGACTGCCCTGAGGACTAAAGAAGCACATGTGTGCGTATGAGACTCAGTTTTTGCCCAGATCCAATCTTTAGTCACAAGTATTAAAAGCAGAAAAGCAGATAAAGGCTCTAAACCTTAAGTTAGAAAGCAGTTATGCTGGATCTGATATGAGCAATCTGTCTCCAGCACAGCCAATATTCAATCATATCCATTCCAAGTAGTAGTGGTTAGCGTGGGGTGAGGGGTCTTGCTGCTGCCAGCCATTGGCACATAGCCACAGAGCTTAGTGAGTGTCCTTGGTGTGTGTGAAATGTGCCTTGCACCCCATGGGACAGAGGAGAAGATTGGATCCCTGAGTTCTTCAGTAGCTGGAGTGCTGTTAATAAGCCTTTGGGTAAAGTAGTGCTCAGGGCATCACCAGTTTCACAGAAGAATTGCTGCTTCTTGGCACTTGCAAAGGTTCTTTCCAAGGATTGTTTTGGCCCTCATGGGGTGCAGGAGGGTTTAAGCTGCATTCCTAAACAAGGTGTTTTATTTTGACTAAGGATTGGTGCTACTTGGCCAGCAAAGGTACTTAGATACCCCTGGGGTTTACAGGGTGATGATCTACTGGAACTTTGATCTGACAACAGAACAACTAAAAGGTCAGAGCAATGTCACCTAAGTGTGCAGTGTGGCTCTCACCAGGTTTTTCCCATGTGGTGAAGGGTGCCCCTTCCTGAAATTGCAGGTAACCTGCATTTTAATTCTACATTGTGTTTAAAAATACCTCTGATTAAATTCACTAGCAGCTTCAAGGGCTCATTATGGCAGCAGATATATTGCCCAAGTGTATCTTGAAGGTCACCCTGTAAAATGAGATTCAGTGAGCACAGGAAGAATCACCATTTGAGTGATCTTGCCTAGTGACACACATGAACTTCACTAGGGACAGTGTTTAGCACCATACTAATGTTTTCCTCTTACTTTAATCAGGACCTCTATCTTTCTTCTCCTGTGTTGTTCTGCTTAATTTATATACTTTCAACTATAGATGAAGGAAAGCTCTAAGGAAACAATAGGGTTAAACTTGTCCATATGACTTGGTCTGGCCTTGTGCGGAGGGGTGAATTTTAGTTTTTGCTGTTTGCATCCATGCGACAAAAATGTATGACTTAAAAGGAGTATTTATTGAATGGGATGAAAAAGCTATCTTAGCATGCTTTCACATTAAAAAATATTTTAACAGATGTTTATAGGTGGTTATGCTGTGGTGGCTGGTTCTGCAGAAAGACTTGTGCTTGGATATGACAGCTTTGGGAACATATGTGGTCGGAAGAACACTCCTGTAGAAGGGGAAAATCTTTCCGGATTGGATATGACTAATAAAAAGTAAGTACATCAGATAATGTCTAAAAAAAAATCAAACATTTGAGAACTAAGTAAAATACACATCTTCTAGTTATCAGTCATATACATCTGTGTATCTATACATTGTATTGAAAGGCAAAAAAGATGGGAATGGTGCAAAAGAGTAAGTGAAATTAAAAAGTTACAATAGAATTTGAAAATGTGCTGCATTGTTGTTCTTTATGCAGCCTTCTTCTTAAAGAGGATCTTAAATGGGAGTTCAGCCAAACAGGCAGTCATTCTATATGATAATTCTTTGCACTTAAGGAAGTTTCGTGTTGAAGTTCCCAGTCATTCCACTGACTCCTTTGGAAAAAGTTTCATTTGCTTTGTAGCACTTAAAAAGATGGAAAGAAGGTTCAGAATTTAAACTCATAAAAAGCTAAGAAAGCTTGTTTTTTTGAAAAGAGGATATTTTTTCCTTTCTAGGTACGTGTTCTTTCTGAATTCATGCAGCCTGGAAATACAAAGCCTCAAAATCAGTTCACTTTCCTTGTGTGTGTCAAGTTGTCCACAAGAGCAACTCAACTCTTTGGAAGATCTCCAGAGTTTTGCAAGGAATAATGGTGTGCCACAGGGAAAATGAATATCTTAGTGTATCTGTAGAACAGTTGAGCAGCTTTCACTTTGTTATTCTTAAGTTTCTTACACTAGGGAGTCATATCTTACCATTAATTTCCTGAACAGCTCATGGCAACAGAAAATAAAATGTCTTGTTTCTGCTTCATTTCAAAGCCATAGTTTCTAGAAATGTTACAGCTCTCTTATGCAAATTAGAAAATTGTTGATTAATTCCTGCACAGTGCTGAGATTGTGTAGCAGAAAACTGACTGCTGAGAATGAACTAGTGACATTTGGTAGGGGTGCCAGTCGATGACCAGAGCTCATATGCTGTTTGAGAAACTTGTCCAACTGGTTCCTTTAATTAACACTATGATGGAATTATTAATTCCAGGGAAACACAAGTGGTTTTATCTCCCTACACATCAGATCCCAGCATTTGCTGTTCCATTTTGTTGTAGTTTAGCCTGAGCTGGCAACTAAGTACCATACAGCCATTCAGTTCCCAGCTAAAACCAGGACACAACTAGAAATTTCATTTGATTCTAGTATTCAAGATGAAAATGCTGTCAGAATTAGCAAGCACACAAAAGAGGCAGCTCCAGTTTATTCATGTCCAACACGTGAATAAAATAATCTGTATGCTAAGACTTATTTCATGGGGTATGTATAAACTTCAGACCATATGAATATTAGTGGCTATTTTTACTGGTGGTCAGTATTACATTCTTTTTTTGTTTTGATGTTTTGTTTGGCAGGGATTTAAATTCACTATATTTGTTTTAATTTCATTTTGGGGTAGTTTGACATCATTTGGTATACATAAAAAGCTGTAAACACCTGTGATATTATATAGGTATTTTCAGTCTAACTAAACATAATTTCACCAAATTCCAGCTAAAACTGCTTGCATGTTTTTACGTCAAGGCTGAGAAAAGTCTTGTGTTTCGAATGGCTTGGATGTATCCAGCCTTTCTTTCCCAGAAGCGCTGCATAATGAAACAGAGTATTATTAGCAGAGTACCTGGTAATATTTCACCTAGATCCCAGCCCAAGTTAAATTTCTGGATACATATTCTGCAGAGATTCCTACCTAATTTTATTATTTACATTCCTGCAGGAGTCTCAGGGATGATTATGGCCTGCTAAGGGATCAAACCAGACGGGTAAAAAAACCTTAGTTGTTAATGTGTTTTTCTATCAGATTTTTACTAATCTTAAATTATTTTTTTCTTTCTTTTCCTTTTCTAGGTTCTTTTCTTTGTGTGTACAACCTGAATGTTTCCAGTTACACACGAAATCCAAAGGCAGCTCAACTGTGTCCCACACTGCCAGTTCCACCAAGGTAAGAATTACTGGGTACTTTACAACATCTTTGAATCAAAACAGCTTCCTATGGGTTGCTACTTCCTCACACTTTGTATTTGGCGTGATGCTTCACAGTCAGGATGGTTTTGCTTTGTTTATTTATTTTTGTCCATGTATCCTTATGAATTCTTTTATGTACCTGTAAGCATGCCAGTGTCCTGTCCCACAGAATAAACAAGGACTGCGTTCTCTCCATTACCCTATCCTATAGAGAATTTTCCCTCTCCAAATTAGGAGAAAAGCCCTCCATATGTGGAACAACTTACTTCCTGCACAGACTTTTGCTCTCTCCCTCAATGCCAAGGATGTGATCCTGGGCCTTGGTGCTTATCCTAAGCCCCGAAATTTCTATAAAAATAATTTTATAGCCAGCTGGCTTGAGGCACAGCTCTGTGGATGTTGCTGTCTTTTTAATCTGGCATTTCCGAGTCAAAATTCTCAAACCCATGATTTTAAGTTCCACTGTGTAATGAAAATACAGCAGAGAAGTGTAGTCTCTGTGTTTGCAGAGCCAAGTCATCTGCTCTGAACAGGAGAAAGTGGACGAACAAAGTGGAAAGAAAAAAGCAGGAGATAGGTAAAAACATTACATACAGTGGATCAAAGGAGAGCATATAAATCGATGAAAAAATATGGCATGTGTCACTTATTTCTTCAACTTTCTAGGCTTTTTTCTGCTTGTCAAGGAACTCAGCAACGTTATTCATCTTGCACACTAGTGTTTCATAGTAGAAGTAAAGCTAGTTAGAGAAGTTTTTAACTATTAATGACAAAATCTCTACTTTTTAGGTATGATTATTCCTTTGACTGTTGTAGTGCAGCACTGCCAAAGTGGGATAATAAATGTATGCAGGAAGTTTGGCTGGGAGTGCCAAATAATTTTGTATAAATATTTGGTGCCATTAATTGTACTTTGCAAACATTGTTTTGGTGTGGCTTTTAGAATGTTTCAGTATCATAAAAACAATGCAAAGTGTTTGTGATCGAGAATTATCTACAACAACATGGATTTACAGCTATGTTAGCATGAGCTTAGTTTTTACATGAACACATGGGAGCAAAGCAGGTGAAGCCAAACTAGAATGGGAATAGGAGCTATGTGCTGATGGTGATAGTAGTTAATGAGATAGTTAATTTTTTTCCTGAGGCTGATCTTGAATATTCTGGTATAGTGATGCAGGCATGACACTATTAGGAGTTCATTTTGCAGATGGAACATAAAACTACCCTTTACAACAGAACACACTCTGTGGAGAATGACAGGATGAATCCCTGTGGATTTTAAACTCTTTGTCCAGTAATTCATATTTTTTACAATTTTTTTTTTCTAACCTTTCAGTAAATCCTTTCCATTATTTAATCGATGTGTTCCACAACATCCTGAATGCTATTCCAAATATGCATCTGTCTTAATAAGTATGGTTAATGAAATGGATGTTTTTCACCGAATTCTGAGTGGAATATTGGCAGGAAGAGATACTGTGATAGCACTGAGTATCCTTGCACTAGGTAAGGTTTTAAGTAAAAAGTGAATAATGATATTCAATTAAAAGGTGGGATTTCAATTATTTCTTAAAAGTCTATATGTTTAATTCAAAAGTGGGGTGTTTTTCATATTTTCTGGACAGAGTTGTTTTTAAGAAAGAGTGATTGGGTTTTATCAGAAGGCATTTAATAGACTGGTGAAATGCAGCTCTGTGAATTATCAGATCCTGTGTTCCATTACATGGTTGTAGACCTGTTTTGGAGGACTGTAAGAAATTGTTGATGAAAAAAATAACATCAGCATGAACACTTGAACTTAAATCTTGTAGAAAATATTATTGAAAAGCTAGTAATTCCCATGATGAAATATGACAGCTGTAAGTTTCTTATTATTTAAGTTACAGGTAACTGTGTGTTTTAAATGTTAAAAAGGTTGCCAGCTTTACTAAATGTTACTGCTTTTGAGGCTACTGCTTAAAAATAAAAGCCCAAATTCTGCAAGAACCTGAAATTTATATTTATAATAAAAAAGTGTTAAGTTAAATGGGTTGTAACATTCATATTAAACTTAATTTGTATATTTTTCAGCCTTCTCTTTGATAATGGTTTTAACCTTCAGATTCATTCAGACCCTCCTGGTCCATATTTTGATTGCACTGGTTATATTCGGGTTGTTGTGTAAGTATATTTACCATTTCACTGAACTGAAGGATTAGCAGCTAAACAAACAGCTATCCTTTTCTTTTCATGGCCATCCTCAGTAACCTTCAGCTTACATAGTCATTTCCAAGCTGAGGCCTGCTTGCCTTTTGGTGCCAAGGTCTGGCTGTGCTGTTCCAGCTGCTGAGTGTTGGGATGATGGTGATGTTTATTGTTTTTATAGATGCCTGGAAACAACATTTCTTTTGGCAGATGCATGCAGTTATGAAAATGCTACTGTTTCAAAGAATGCTTAAACTCTTATACTGCCTGCTTTAGAAAGGGAGAACCATAGGAATGTGTCTGGCTAAAGCTTGTCATTCCATGAAACTTGGCTTTGTATCTCCACAATGAAATGACATGCCTGAGCCTTGGAATAACTGCAAGAAAACCAAATGGTCTGCTGTGGTTTTACCTCACACTGACAGACCACTGTGTGAATTTTCTGTGTGATCACTGATCCCGTGCCTCATTTTGCTAATTCCCGAGCTGAGTGTGGGTTAGGGGTGAGGGCGGGAGACTGAGGGAGGCCAGGCAGGCATCAGCCTGTGAGCAGCAGTGTGCACTGCCCGTCCTCATGCTGCTCTTGTCTGCTCAGTTGTCTCAGGTGTTCTCTGGTGGCTCTATTATGACTACAGGAATGATCCCAGCACTGAACTGGAAACAGAAAAGGAAAATGTAAAGTTCCTACTTGGATATGCCATCTTCTCAACAATAGTTACTGTAAGTATAATTTTGCCCTAAGCAATGGCAGAGGCTGTAACTTGAAAACTTGAACTACAGTGGTTCTTCAACAGTAAAAATAACTCTAATTCCTTTCAAATTGAAAAATGACAATAAATTCTAAGATCTTCTTACATGCATTTAAATATAATCATAAAATCATACAGTGATTTGGGTTGGAAGGGACTTTAAAAATCCCTGAAAATTTAGTTCCAGTGCCCCCATCAAAACCACAAAAATAAATTTTTATCTTCGTTGTGAGACTTGTTTGTCAGCCCTGCCACACTTCAAACCTGTACAAACAGTGTTAGTGTTGTTGGTGTAAAAATGCAGGAATTGCATTCCATCCCAATTTTGTTCTGCATCAACTCACTGGAGAATCATGTTGAATAAACACAGGGGCACTGGCTAAGTATGAATGTGAGATCTGCGGGTTCATCCCATTCTGTTAGTAGGAGAAAGGGGTGGCAGCTCTTTTAGACTAAGAAAGGGGCAGTAAAACACAAGCAGCAGTGTCTAGACCTCAAGTTATGTGGTTAAATTTTGTTTTTCTCTCATTGACCTTGTTTTACAACAGAAAATCTGAGTGCAGCTTGCAACTTCTTCATTGACTTTTTCGCTCTGATGTTGCAGTGTTAAAGAAGCCATAGCTCAGTTTGAGGCTTCAGTCAGTTTGTACTTCATGAGTCATTTGTCAAGTGATTGTCCTGTTTTCTTAGAGATTAGTAAGATCCATATGGAATTTGCCAGATACAAACAGTCTAACAGTTTACAGTGACAAATATAAGTGTGTCACAGATCAGATTTTTTTTTAATATCCTCTATAAGTTATGACCTTTTTATGTCTGCTGATACTAAAGAGGTAAGAAAAGGTTCCTTTGAATGCATGTGTGTTCCAGTACAACTGACTGGTGTTTGCAGAGCTGTGGGAACATCCATTGCTGCAGGTTATGCTTCTCTTCAGAGGTGGTGGCTTCTTTCTAGAGCAGGCAAGAAGACTAGTGAAGCAATGCCACTGGTTGTATTTACTCTTTTATAAATACCAGCCTTCCTTTTAGCTGCTGTTCATAGTTCCTTGTCACATACAAAGAACTGGGGATATTGGGGGGTTTTTGACACAGGGGTTTTGTATTGGCAGGTTGGTTTTTTGCTTTGGGTAGACAGTAATTTATTTAAAGAAGTTTACATTTTGTGTCTGCTTTGCTTCCATACATACATAGCTCTCAAACTAGTTTGGTTGTGGACTGCAGGAAAGGACTGGTTCTCCTACCATTGTGAAAGTGAACAGTGGCAAGCTGACCTGAGTAGAAAGTTTAGAAGTTCATGACATGCAGGGTATGTGAAAGCAATGTGGAATGAACATTTATGTTTGCTGTAAAGCAAAACAGACTGTTTCCATTAGATTAATTAAAGTTTTATGAATCCTGTTTTGTTTAAAAAAACCAGCAGCAATTTTTTCAGAAAACCAGATTTTAATCCACAGGCTCTTTGAGAACATAAGGCAATGTCTCAGGAGGATTTTGCAATGTGTAGTAAGATTGTATAAATTGCTTTGCTGTCATGTCTTTGTGAAATCTGTATCCTCTGATCCCACATTCGACAATTGTGGTAATTTTCTTGATATAAAACCCCCAACAATTTGTCTTTTTATTTCCTGTAACAGGTCGTTCTGGTTTCCCTTATATTTGTACTAAGAAAGAGGCTTCAGTTCACTGTACAGCTCTTTCGAATTGTTGGTAAAGTCATTGGCAGAATTCCTTTCCTGCTGTTCCAACCACTCTGGACCTTTCTGATTCTCATTGTGTTCTGGGTATTTTGGGTTGCAGTACTACTTAGCTTAGGAACTGCAGGTAAGTATATGCTTTTCATGTTTTTGACTGTGTGCTATCGCTTTCCTAAGTTCTCTTCCTAAATGTGGGACCTCTTGGTGTTTGTGTACAAAATGTGGGCTAGCATTGTTACACAGCTATTTGTTCCTTTTATTTCACACTTGTTGGAGTCTTCTACTTTGCCATTTTGCTTCCATATATGGACATATATGAGTTTAGTTCTTTCTCATTCATTTGTTAATAGATTGTGGTACATACAGTATATGTTTGGTGTAACTTAAATGAAGAAAGTAACAGGAAGGAGGAGACAGCTTTTAGTGCAATTGATGCAAAATGAGAATGTTCGTCTCCTCTGACTATAAACAATGTTGAATTGTCATGGGGGCAAAATGTTGCTTCAGAGCAGTAGTTCAGTGTCAGTTGCTATCATTTGGACTAGTGCAACAGTATTTGGATTAATCCAGTGGTTCTTGCAGTTTTAGAGGAGGTGCTCTGTGGAAAGAGTCAAGCAGTATGAAAGATCTGTCAGAACAGATTTTTAGTACGGGAATGGTATTACTGAGGGATATACCACTGTAATATCTGTCACTGATTGATCCAGGGTAATTTAGTTTGGATGCTGTCCCTTGACCCAGCACCATTCCATCCAAGTGAAAGACTGGTTGTCCTTCTGTGGAACATTGTCTCAAAGAAGTGAAGCTAAACCCTGCGTGGCTCTGGGGATAACTCCTAATGTGGACAACAACCTCTGTCCATGAAAAGCATTATGATTTCAGGGTTGGTAATTTTTTAATTTAAAATTTCTAGAGCCACTGTTAGGAGCCAATCGCTATCCTTTGGGTTGAAACTGATGTTGAATTGATGTGGACAGATACCATTGTTTATGGGTTTTCTCTTTTCTGAAACTTGGCAATGATTTCTGTGTGGAAAATCAAATGCAGCCTAATTCTTCAAATGTTTGTGTGTTACCATTTTACTTTGTGTTTCCACCACCCCTTGAGACACTGGCTGCGGTAACTGCTTAGTACAGGCTTACAGATTCCTTCTAGGCAAGGAAAGCCTCCAGCCTTTCCAGAGCTGAGCCCATTGGGCAAAGCTGGCTGTATTCCCTGCCTCCATGAATCACATTCCTCATTCGTCTTCCGTCTCAACTGCTTCCATCTTGTGGATTCTGGCTCTTTACAAGACCCAATTCACTTCCAACATGAAAAACTGGTCCATGCTGGCATTGTAAATCACACCCATCACTTAGGCTAGACTGGGATCTGTTTCCCTTCAGCTTTCATTGGAGGGTCATGCAGATTTGCAAGTCTGTTTCTGCTGCCTTTTCCTGAGTAACTCATGTCTGTCAGGAATGACTGCTTGAAGCAGCTGATAATCTGCTTCTCCTGCAAAAGGGTGAGACCTAGCATGGCCTAATGTCCAACCTGCAGTTTCTTGTGAATTGTTCCTCCTCACTATATAATCAAGCGGATGCACTTTGCTTTAGATGTCACAGATATTCTTTCTCTACACTTCTTTGAGTTAGGTTTTCCTAATACAGAAGCAGCATTGTGTGCTGGACACAACACACAACAGTGTCGTTGTTTGCTTTTCTGCAAAATCTTTATACCCTTTATGTACAGATCAGACAGGCAGCAGTAATTCTGCAACTGGCCTTGTGGGATACCTTATGACTGATTCAGACCAGACTTTATAGAAAGGAACATCTCCCGAGCTATCAACCAACTGTTAATTTCATGCACCTGCTTGGATCAGATACAATTTAAGATAAATATTAACTGCAGTAAATTTGATAACAGGGCAATAAAATTAATTATAACATACAGATTTTCTAAATATATAATTAACAAGGACTATTAGAGGAAATATTACATCCTTGATGTTAAATCAAGCTGACAATTTTAACATGCACACATAAGGATGTAAAGTTTGCCCTTGTTACATCTAAGGTTAGAAAGTACCAGCTGAGTCTTCTGTGTTCAAAAGCTTTTGGAAATGTAGCAGACATTAGAAGAGTAGAAATATTTTAGCTCATGTGATATAAGAAGCTTGATTATGAGAGCAGGATGGGGAACCAGTGGGGTATTTTCTGGGTGCTTTTACAGACTTTGCAGGAAAATAGTGGTTTGCACATTATATCCAGAAGAAAATTCCACATATGTTCACAGGGGAGTAAAACTGAGTGAAAACTGCTTTTGAGAGGCTTTTTATGCTTTTTCCATGTTGTGCTATTTTCCTTCCTTGGTTATTTTCTCTGTTTCCTGCTACGCATTTTCATTCAACTTTTTGGTTTTTTTCTTTCCCTCTGCCTTCTTGGAGAGTAAGATTCAAACAGTTTATGGCCTGCTGTTACATTCAGTGCAGGACACAACTCCTGAATCAAAGGTATTTTATGTTTTGTCCTCTCCCTAGCTTAACAGGAATGCTGACGTTTCCAGCAAGCGATGCAAACAGTGCAGTACAGAGGGCAGCATAAGCTTGCTGCGCAGCAGAGAGATGATAAAGTTTCAGTTTTGAAAGAATTTACTTTTTTCAGATTCAACATAATAAGCAAGGTATTTCCAGGCTCTTAACAGTCAATATATTGCTTATATGAGCAATCAAGTAAAACATAGGTTTTGACTGAGATATTCTGTCAGAATATTTTTAGTGCAGATGTCAGCCCTTATAAGATGTTCCTGTTAGAAGCACGCTAATGTTTAGAAGAGTATGTGCATTTGATAAATAATCCAAATCGCTTCTAAGTGAAAACCTAAGCATGAATGGAGATGGAAAGATGCTCTTCTGTATTCTCTGATCTCTCTGGGTAAGTTCGGCTGTGTGTCTCTCCCGGGCTGTGTTGATGAAGGCAGTTTTTGCGGCGCTGTCTGTCTGTCGCTGTCTGTCTGTCGCTGTGTTTTTTGTCGCTGTGCCCCCGCTCCCGCCGAGCCCCGGCCGGGCGGAGGCGCGGGCAGCCCCGCAGCAGCGCCCGCTCCCGCTCCCGCCAGGGGGCGCCGCAGCAGCGCGGGGAGCGCTTCGGGGCCGCCCGGCTGCTCGGGGCTGGGCTGGGAAACTCCGCCCGGAGAAACCCGGGAACAAAGGCCGGCCCAGCGCTCGGGAATCCGGAAAAATAGCGACGGATGGCTTGATCCAGCCCTCAGGCTGAGGAGAGCTGTACAGGTGATAGGAGGTTGGTGTCAGCAGGATAGCTGTTTGGATTTCCAGTCCCTTACTCTGCCTCAGATTTGTTTTGTAATTAAAAACTTGGACGAGGAACAGTAAACGAGATACGGTATTGAGAATATTCCATTCGGTTGTATTTCAAATTTTCAACCCAAGTGTGAGTGCTCTGAAATGCTGGCTGTTAAAGCAACTCACCATAAGATAGGTACTCGTACTCACATGTCCTGTAATGATAAATGCATACAGTACTGTATGGTTAATAATGCACTGACAGGACACTTTTGTATTATTTATTAGTTTTCTGCAATTGTCCTGTGAGTGGAACACATTTATTTTGAGTTTTGAGGGCTTTTTGCACCACTTGGAGAGTACTTCTCTGAAGATCTCCAAAGATACGCTTTCTCTTACAGAGCAATTTGTTTTCTTCATTGACAAATAGTTGTCATCTAGGATTCAGCTTATAAAATACAGGTAGTGATTTTCTTGGGTTTGACACTTTGACATTTTCTTCTCAAATATATTTTCTGGGGCTGTGCAGACTGTGTTTTAAATACAAATAAACCAAGAAAGCTGAAAAAATGAAATGTTTACATAGATACTAGTCTTTTGTCTGATATAGAGGGATGGGTAAACGAAATTGGCTTGCTGCTGTGCTGCACCTGTTCTTAACATTTTCCTTGAATCTGCACTAGTTATATAATATTTATGGTGTCTGCATCTTAACGGTTCTGGAGCACTTGATCCTCACTTCAGCTGTGGTGCACCTGATCATTATGCCACCATGCAGGCACCTTATTTACATCTCCTCCAGAAGTTAGTGTTACTGTGAGAAAAAAGCCTAACTTCTTGGGGGCTGTAGAAAGCTATAGCCTGCACTTGAAAGGTACTTATGCACATGACTAATTTGAAACACATGGATAATCCTATTAAAATCAGTGGGACTACTTATGCATTTTAAGGTAGGCACCTGCCTAAGTACCTTGGTAATTCAGAATCTGTAAGAACAGCAGAGACTGAGTGAATTCCAGACCTAGAAAACTAGGAGAAATGCCAAGACTTCATGAGACTTTAGGCAGCACAAGCAGTGGCACCAGTTAGAACCATTAGCTGGCTAAGAATGGAATTCAGCTGTTCTTTAGAAAAGCTGATATGTCTCAGAGGGTTATTGAGTTTTGTTGTTTGCTAATTTGTGGGTATTTCACTGCAGAACTGTAGTGGCCATGTGGCACAGTACAGCATGTCTTTCAGCTTTCCAACATGCAGGAGCTGTGAGCCCACATGGCATAAATACTGTGCATGCAGGATGAGAAGGTGGTGTGAGTTTTTTGTGTAATGAAAGTGCATCCTACAGGCAAGTGAGCAGCAGAACTGCCACATAAAGTTGTGCAGTAGCAAAATGAGTAAAATAAAATTGTATTTCCTGCAGGGGCCTTAACCTTCCAATTACAGTCAGGTAGCTTAGCTGTAAATACCTTTGCATGAAAAAACACTAGAAGATAACACAATAAATTCTGTTGCAGGAAGCACTAAGATTCAGCATATGATGCCAGAAACTTTCCTCGCTTAGCAGTGGGAGGGGAACAACATATTTTCATGTTAACAGGAACTGATAAACAGGCTGTCAGTATTTTCTTGTCAGTGGCTCTTTGTTTGTGATAAGGAAATTCCTGGACTAGACTTCCAAGGAATTTTTGTCTCTTACAACAGCCTACTGCTGCAGGCATCAGCAAAACCTCACAGCAGCAGTTACTGAGTAAGAACATCTGACCTAAGTCTGGAAGTCCCAAAATGTAGCTGAAGGTGCTGCATGCACCCACCACTGCCTGGTGCCCCATTGCACTGCTGTGCTGGCTGCCAGAGCAGCACTGGGCTGTGAGTCCCACGGAGAAACTCTCCTGAGTTCTGCTGCAAACACTTGTGCCTGTTCGCATTGTTAACATCGCTTCTTTTGAAGTATTGGCAGCAGGTCAACACTTGTACTGATCAAAGGCTTCCAGATTCAGTGATTCAGCTGTAGGGACTTCAGTTCTTTACCTACTCGTTAATGTTATCCCTAAGAGTGTGTGGTACACTGGAAATTCATGATTGTGTAGCTGGAGAAAAATATTCTGTTGACAGATTAAACTGTATTTCAGGGGTTTGTTGAAAAAGTTTAGTTTGTGGGAACAGATAGATCACAGTGCAGTGATGAGGAAAATGGCATATACTTTTCTCAATAGGGTATCTAGGATAACTTTAAAGTTTACCTGAACTACTGACATAGAAAAAAAGCATTGCATGTAGTTCTGTTGACCAAATTATGCATGTCTGGTAGGCCCAGAATTCAGGGAATCAGACATGGATATTTACATTGGTAAACAAACTTTTGTTTAGTAGCAAAAATAGTTTAGCATACCTGACCAGCAAAGTGATCAAAGGTGGACTCACAGGTTGCTCTGCCTGATTGCTGTGCTGCTGAGCACAGCACTGTGCACATGTACGTGAATAAGGTTGGCCAGGAAAGACAAAGCCAGTACTGTTGTTACTGCAGGTGGTTATTTCAGTAGGCTGGTAAAAAGCAAACAGAATTAGCTTGCCGTATGTACCTTTATCACTCTTCATGACAACACTACAGAAACAAAGCCTGAAAAGGCTCATTTTGGAAAAAGACATGTTCAGGTGCATTGGATGGTGGAAAATGTGCTTAATCCTGCATAATGTCTTTGTATAAAAATGGAGAGGTAGGACACCTTGTATCTCATTGATGTACTGTTTGTTTAAGTTCCCTCAATAAGGGCTTTAGGCTATGGATAATGGGTGTATTTGGCTAGTTGTGGTGCTGTGTGCTGCAGGAAAAGGCAGTCTAGAGCCTCTGGAAGAAGTAAGGGAAAAGAAAAATCTCTTGAATTCAGAATTATATAGTGCCTCACTTGTTTTAATGACTTAAGTGAATTATTGTATCCTTAAAAAAACCCCACTTTTTCAAACTTAAAACCAAGGAAGAATGGTTTGGGGAGGAATCATGGGGAGTTTGTGAGGAGATCTGAGTAACAGCTCTTTCAAATCATCAAGCATCTTGAACTTCATGGGCTTAAAATACATTTGGCTATATTGGAAGCACAACAGTATTTCTGTGAATGACCAACTGTACAGCACTGGAGAGAGCTTCCCTGTTCTGCCAATATTGTTAACCTCTCAGAAAAAAAAAGTCTAGAATATGTGTCTGTATTTATGCACCCATGTAGCTTTTTTTTATCCTTTCAAAGCACTTTAAAAGAATGTTGCAGTGTTACTATGGGGTAGATGAATATTTTTCGTAATTCACAAACAAGTAGACCTTGGTTCTGAAAACTTAAAAATCTTGTCTGATCCTGATGATATTGCTGAAACAAATCTTTACTGTTTCTCCTTTTAGCTATTCTTGAGTAAGAAGTCTGTGGCTGTAGAAAAACAGGCCAGAAGTGAACCATTTTGTAGATAGCTTTGTGTATGTGGTACTTTTGAACTTGAAGGTGGTGTGTTATCCTGTAGAAGAACACAGTCATAGAATCATTTAAGTTGGAAAAAACCTTTAAGATCATCAAGTCCAGCTGTAAACCTACCACTGCCAAGTCCAGCAAATGAATACATGAAGTATTAAAGCTTAAGTTATATTGCTGTTCTTGCTGTAACAGCCAGTTCTATGTCTCACTTTGTTATTTTTTCATGGAGTTGGAATAAGAAAATACTCACCTCCAGAGATTATTCTATTTGGTGAACATGTTTCTCTTTAAGGTTAATAGACTGGAGGCTTGGTAAAACAGAAAAAAAAAAAAAAAAGCACGTTAGGAGCCTAGAGACCTTTCACTAGGACCAAATGGTCCTAATGCCATTATCCCATTATTGACTAGCCTTCAAAGTCAAGTGCCATAAATAGGATTGCACAGAGAAAGGTCTGATTGTTGAGGAATGGGAGTTGTCCCTACCTTTTGTGAAAAGCCATCTATTGAATGCAGAATAAATTCTTTGTTACAATTCTTAGTAACAGAAGTGGAAGGAACATTTTGAGCTTGAATAAGTTAATTTGTCCATGTTCCTGATACAGTGGTAACATTGGATAATATACTGATAGTATACAGAGGTCTGCTTTTTTTTTCTCCACAGAGAGGCCATGTTTATTTGCCTTTATTTTGCACAGTTTGTAAAGTATAGAGAATAGAAAACTAATGGCCATGGTTCTGATTAGTAATAGCAATTAAAATATTTGTTTTGTTTTGTTGCAATAGTATGTTGTGTATCCTTATTATTTTTCTGCAGACTTTCTCTTTTGCTTCTTATAAAAAAACCCTAAAGCATTATGTAACTATGAATTTTTTTCAAATTTGAATAATGAAAATTAAGATTTCATTTACTTCTGAACTATTTGATTACTCAAGTCTTGAGTAATGTCTTCTTAAAAATCTTTACTAATATGTAGCTTTCCTCTTTTCTTTATTGCTAGCTGTCTCTCAATCCCAATTTAAACACAATCTTTTGCTCTTTGTAAAATTTTATTTTTCAAGAAATTCAGAGAGTGGGCACAGAAGCACTTCCATGTACTTCTTTGCCCCCTTCCTCCCCTCCCCTTTCCCCCCTTGTCCGGCATGTTATAATAATACAATGGTGTAATCCCAACTTCAGGTACTGCACAGTCCACTTCAGGAGGACAAGTAGAATACAGAGCTCTGTCTGGAATTTGCTACATGGCATGGTATCATTTCGTTGGCCTTATCTGGACTAGTGAATTCATTCTTGCCTGTCAGCAAATGGTGATTGCTGGGGCAGTGGTTACTTGTTATTTCAACAGGTGAGTGCAGAATTGCCCCTTGATAGTTTTGGTGATTTTCCAGCATTTACTTCCAATCTTCTTCTATGAAAAATAGTCTCCAATAGACTGCAATTTATGTCAATACCAGAATCCAATTTACTATAAAATAATGTTGCTTATTGCAAGATCTTGAGTAAGATTTTACAATGTGCATGATATTAATGTGACTCACCCCTACTGCTGGAGGTGCTGGGCCAAACTGAGCCTTGGTAGAAGCTATAAGAGCTCAGTTGACTCTGGGGGAATTACCATTCGGAAGGCACAGGCTGCATTTGATCCTTTTCCAGGAGACTGCATTAGCTCCAAATGAGAAGCAATATATAGTTCCTTGGTAATTTAATGTATTCATGGACAGTTTGACCTCTTTGTAAGTGTTCATCCCTGCCTTGGGTTTCCATTTTCTGACTGGATAACTGCCTGGTCTAATACTTTTTTTTCATTCTGTGCAGATATTTTCAGTTAACTATAAATGCTTTAACACTGCTAAGTATTTAGACATGTGCGAACAAACTTCCTTAAATTTTACATGCCCTGGAATGTAAATGGGGAGGAAATGAGGAAAAGTAAAATGAAATTAAATTGGGTTTCTGCACTCATTGCAGGGGAAGATTTAAATCTCACAATATGTTGTTGAATTTTTTGACAATGAAGAGGGCATTTTCCTGATAACATTTTTCCTCATAAGTATTTTTTGAGCTCTCTCATCCTCAGTGCTCTGTTCTTTTCTGCCCACTGATGAGATTTTCTGATCTGTGAAAAAAATCTGGCATTTTAAGGCATTTCTTCATTTTGTATTAGAGGAATATCATGATCTCAGTTTGTTGAAAAGTTAACCTTTGAGGAAGGTGAGGTGGGGAACGTGGCCAGAGAGAGCCCTTGGAGTGCTGGTGACAGCTGCCCAGGGCCATCTGGCTTGGGCAGCTGAAGGGTGGCTTTGGGCTTCTTCAAAGCTTAGGAAGCAGATTTCTGTTGATGTCTCCAGTATCTATTTGGCATGCAGTAATAGGACCTGAAAAAGGAGGAACTCTCATTTCTGATGTCATCTTTTTTCCTACCAAAGCTCTGAACACAAGGAACTGACATGGCTGTGCTGCTGTGGATAGTGAGTGGCTCTTGTCTTGTAAGCACATTGATGTACCTGAGCTTTAGCAACTGAGTGCTGAGGTGCTAAAGGTTCATTCAAATTGGCTTGAGAGAGCGCAGGACAGTAAAGTAGTTCTGCTGAGTTCCTGGGCTGTGTGCTGCATTTTGGTACAGTACACCATATAAATCCCCAAGGCAAAGGCACTCTCCATATCTTGTTCACGCAGAGCAGAGAAGCACCTGGAGAAACTGCTGTGATGACATTTACTGCTGTGTTAGGGGCTTCCGCTTTCCAGCTATTTTTTACTGCTGCAGGAACTGGCTGTCAAGTACAGAAGGTTCCTGCTCTCAATTGTATGGATATAATTTTGTACGACTACCCTGAGCTCTCCTCTTGCTTGCCCGGTGACATGTACTGCATTCAGAGTTGTGTTTGCAAGGGGAAATGCAATTTTTCTGTGGTGGTAATCCCTTGTCTTGGCCTTTAGGCTGTCAGCACAGATCCACAGAGATGCAGAGCAGTGCAGGAATGGGGAGAGGGTGGTTAGCTGCAGGAGCAGTCACACCAGCAAGGGCAAGGGTTATCTCGAGCTGTTCCAGCAATTCTGAGCTTGTCTGCTGTGTGTTTTTAATGTATTCCCAGGGGCAGCATCATAAAGGCATGTCACAAGAGTTTGTTTATGGTATCTTACAGAGAGGTTTTCTTCTTGGCCTGTAAGTGCTCCGAGGAAATGGCATGGCCTTTCCCTGCGGAAATCTCCTTCCACAGCACACTCAGCAATGCGCTGCATGGCCAACAGCCACAGCTCCGTTGCAGATGGGGTGAGCAGGGGATCATTTTACCTGGAGTAGCTTTACAGGTTACATATATTTGACCTGTAATACCACGACTGAAAATGGATTTTGCCTTCTTTTGTTTAGATGAAACAGGAATACACAAAAGATTTTATTAATTTAATAAAAATAAACAGCATTTTTTTCTTAATTATTAATTTTTACAACTTGTGAAAAGGGCTCAGTCTTTTAAAAAACCTTCTTTGTTACAATTGCTGTTTTACATGAGGGTTTATTCTCACCTTGGTGTGCTTAGGTGTTATGTATGGATTTACCTTCTCAGTGAGATGAGCCTTTTCCCCTCCCTGGGAGTAAAGCAAGGTGATATGGTGACTTGATCCATGTCACAGACATCACTGTCCTGTCCATGTCTGAGCTTCTTTCGTAGCTCCAGTGCACATGTGTCACTGCACAGATTTGAAATTAAGGATTGGGGTTATGTGCCTAAGGTGTTCAGTACCACAGCTTCCAACAGCAGTGAAATACATACCTCTCCCAGTAAGTCAAAAAGGAAGGTTTATGGATGTGCACCAAAGTCATTGAACTAGAATCAACTTCTAAAGGCTTCCTCTTCAAATATATCTGCAATATTTATGGACATCCTTTGCCCTACTTACGTACTTGACCTAAAAGAGCCACCAACGTGTATGTAGTCAGACCTATCCTATGTGTCTTTGAGATCAGGTAAAAGGGCAGTTGGAAATACAGTCTGTGTGGTCTCTGTTAGTCTGATAATGTATCTTTTATTACAAATTTTTTAATATATTTATATTTTATTACAATTTTTAAAATATATTTATATTTGTTTAAAAATTGTGATTCATATTTACTTGAGGAATAGAAGATTCATTCCTTAACACTTCTGAAGTATTTTATACTAGTTATTCAAAGACAGTCTTTGAAGTTGGTGATACATGAGTGAAGAAAACTGTAAGCATAGGTCTTGAGAGGATTTTAAAGAAAAGAAAAAATGCCCTTTTCCCCCATTCAAATGTGTATGTCTGTTGGCTGGGTCAAGATTACACTTTTTTCTTCCCACAAAAAAGTGTTTTTAAAATGAAAGCCAAGATGCATGTGTGATCATTTGATTCAGGGAACATAGTTTTAAAAAAGATACTGAATATCACAGAACTCACAAGTAAATGAAGGCAATTGACAATACTGAAGAAATAAAATTATTGAAAGATAATGTTATATTGAATACAGGTCCACAGGATTTTGAAACAGTAGTGTTGTATGTAAATCAAACAATCTCATGATAACATAAAATAAAAACACCAAAGAGTGAAAAGCAAGCTGTGCCCCTACTCAGTTTTATAACCAATCAGACAGATTCCCAGTTTCCCCTGGTACCTCGTGCACATGCTGTGAGGTTCACGTGCACAGAATGCACTGCGTAAAGACTGTGTGCTTGTGCTAAAGTCCCTTCAGGATTGCAGCCATATAATGTACAAAGGTGGGTGAAGCTTCAGCCTTGAGAGCCATGGGAGTAGGTGGATGATTGAGGCAATCCTGAGCTTGTTTACAGTCACAAGCGTCACCTGTTGCTGTGTTTAGCTGCTCTCCTATGTTTCCAACTTTGAATCAGAATTACAAGGAAAATCTGTTCTTTTTCTAATCTGATTGGAAGCAAAGCAAGAAACCTTGTCAGGTTTCTGTTCTCGTGATAATTTCTTTGCTAGGAAAAGAAGGTGAGGAAAAACATCCAAATGTGTAAAAATTTATCTAAACTGAGCTTCAAATTTTGACATTCCTGCTCCTTATTCAGTCCTGTTTAAAATATCAAAACCTTTCATTTTTCTCTTCAGTAACAAGTACATTATTAACACAGGAATAAACTTTCTCCTTTCTGTTTTTCTTATCACTAGTTAACCTTTAACTTGCACGAACTTAATAATTTATATTCTGAGATCAATTTGACACTGTCATATGTAAGGTAGTGTATGGGGGAGAAAGAAAAAATGGCTCAATATGAAGAGAATAATTCATCCACAGTGCAATGCATGTGTTTCTAACACAGAAACCCTGATGACTTTAAAAAAACCCCAAACTGCCTTATTCAGTATAAAATTCCACTATCCCCCAAGCTGTTCCCCTGGTTTTAAGACAAAAATAATAAATGTATCAACTGCTTTGCTGGAATTTCCTATTTCAAATAATGTGGTATATTCACATACTTAAATACAATTTCTCCACTGCAAAGTTTTTTTGTGTTTGAATGAACTGCAGTGATACCTTCAGGATACCTTGCAGAACTGTAATCCCTATCTTAAATATAGTGTGTATGATTTAAATCCTTGCTGCAGTGAGGATTTAATAAAAATATATATATTTTTAGAGCTTCTCAGCCCAAACTAGTTACTCTCTTATTAGTGCCCTTTTATTTTTAAATTTCTTGTGTAAACTACTGATTTTTCAAGATAACAGAGGTTTTGAAGAAATCACTTCTGAAAACAGAGCTTCTTATTTGTGATATTAGGTCTGATCTTTACTTAGCTGCTTAGTCAAACTGTTGCTCGTACTGTTGCCTAACTGAATTTTTCAGGGTTAAGTGTTACTTTATAGAAAGGCTAATTATGACTGTTGATCAGTATGGGTTTCTTTAATCCTATGAAATATTTTTAAAGGTACTTAGAATGTTAATCTAATTGATTTTTTTGCTTTTTACAGCATTTGACGAGACGTGAGGGTTTCTTTAAGTTGATTTCCTGGGTTTTACATAAATTCTTGAGAGCTGTGTAATACTACTGTCTGTAAATGACTGACATTAAACTGACCTTTATAAAGGAAGCAAGAAAATAAAACTTGTATTTAGGCCTTTTTTTCCTTTGGTTTTTTTTTTTTTTTTTTTTGCTTTTGCTTTTGCTTTGATTTTGGCAAAGAGGTTATTTCTCCAAAACAATACAGTTAGTGTGCACTAGAACTACAAGGTTTTTAGTTCAGATTATAATTCTAAACATATAGTATGATATTCCTTTATTAGTATATTCAATTTTTAAAGGAATCGTGTTCTGTGGGAAAAAAACCCCCCAAAAACATAAATCATTTTAACAAAATTTTAACCCAAATTTGGCCAAATTGAAACTATAAAAGTAGTTAGTAGCTCTCTATTTTACATGTGAATTTTTTTTCTAATTTTAATTTTACCACTAAATAAGAAATAATGGATTCATTCCCTCAGACTAAAATCTTGCAGAACCAAGAGTGAAATAAAAGATTGCAGAGAATAAAAGAAGTGACAGAAATGAGAGAGAGGTATTCAAGGAGTGCTCTCGGATATTTTTCACTTACTTCTCCTATTTTCCATTGTAGCTTTTTGCTAGGTATTTTTCCATTATAGAAAACAGTCATTGCTTAAGAATTAAACTAATCCAGAAGTTATAAATTTGGCTGCTTTTCTTTGGACTAAGGTGAACATTCAGATGAAGTCAGAAGAAAAACTGGAGTAGTTCAAATAGGAAAGGAGATAGCAGCTTAATCCTTAGAATGTCCAAATACTGAAAAGATGCAATGCTTATATTCTTAAATAAGTTTCTAAACCATTTATAAATTGTTTGTTTTTCTTTCTAGAAATAAAAATAGCCCACCACCTCACCCAGTCCTGTCTTCCATATCAGTTCTTTTTTGCTACCATCTAGGAACTGCTATAAAAGGCTCATTTCTAATCACAATACTTAGAATACCAAGGATTGTTCTCTTGTACCTTTACAATGTTCTATACCAAAAGGTAGGTATATACTTCTGTAACACTGTAAAAATAGTAATTTAAAGATGAGATCACGGGGCAAAAAATTAAAGAGTATATTTCTTGCTTAAAAATAGATGATATTGCATGGATTTTATATTTTATCATGTTTTCTTCATTAGGAAAGCTCTTTTTTTCTCTCAGGTATGAATGCTTCCTTTTTGTTCTCAACTCAGATATTTTTAAAAGCAGAAATTACCAATATTAAACCCACCTTTATTTAGTATTTATATATAAAGGTTTTAATGAAGGGTAAAGGAAAAATTTGGCAGAATGCTCTATTAAAAATTTCTGCATCATAAATATTTAAGAATCATTTAGAGAAGATTAAGAAGATTTAAGATGTTATAGAAAAAGTGTCATCTGCCTTGTAATAAGATTTTGTAGAAAGAATATATGAAATAAGAACTATTCCTGAGACTTGTGTAGCATCCAAAACACATCTTTTAAGGTATAGAAAACAGAGCTGGGCCGTTTTTAATGTTTTTGCCTTTTTATCTTTCATGCATCTCCACATCTATTATCTTCTGCTGGAAACACACCATTGTAGTTAATTTTGGCACTTTTGCAAGGAGGGAGGTCTGTTAAGAATGTACAGTTCTAATTTTAGAAGATTGAAGAAAAGGGTTTAAATGTAGGCCTTTTCCTCTAGGGTTTACCTTGGTCTTGAAGCATGTTATGACAGGGTATTTACATTGACCATACCTATGAGGCATGTGTTGGGTATAGGTTATGAATGCTTAAATAAAAACCCCTTGTAATAAAACACTTGAAAGGTGTGGTCTGGGTTTATGTTGCTTTCGTATGAAGGTTTGGGTTATGAAACTTGGTGAGTTGTGTCAACTGAGAACTTTGTATAGAGAGAGCTGGTGGGACAACTTAGAGTATTTTGTGCCTTTAGAGACAGCAGGATAAGTGGGCTTGCTTGTTACCTGGTTTTGTAATCTGAATAACTGTAGATTGAATTAGCAAAGAAAGATCGTTTGTGTGTGCAGTGCTGTGCTCCAGGCTCCTTTTGGTCCGGTTCCCCAGCATTCAGTGACATACCCACAGCTGTAACTGCTGCCAAAGAGGCCAGACAGTGCTCAGGCCAGCTCATGTCCTCAGTCCTCAGAAGGGTCCCCCCAAGAGTAACCTTGCTCCTTCCCACGGGAGGAAGGACAGGCTATGGCCCCTTTCAGTGAGGGCCAGAATAGTGGTACTAAAGGATGGAGAAGGGATGCTACATTCTTGTAGAGCTCCCCCTGACTTCCCCACCCTTGCAAAAACTCTGCTGTTCTCTATGAGCAGAGAAAAAGCCGGGGGTCTGCAAGCTTGCAGGTAAACTTACAGATGTTTTCTACACAGCAGTTTTCAAGCAGAATCCAAGAGGAGATTGGAGATGAAATCCCTTGCTCTAGGCTTTTAACAAACAGTACTTACTGAGATAATACAGTTTTAGTAAAATCATCTCTCCAGCAATATATAGCGAGAGTAAAGTATTCTCTGTCAGGAGTTTGCATGTACAGTTGCCATTTGGAAGGAGTTATTCCTGGAATATTTTCATTAACCTTTTTGGAAAAAGTTGGGATGTTCGTGGTTTCTGCTTGAACAATGATAGTTTTTAGGACCTGAGTTTTCTGTAGTGACTGGAAGATCTCTGCTTTCCAAAACAAGATAAAAACATCCTGACCTCTGGAAAAAGAAGATTAAAAAGACTCAAGTATCCCTGATCTGAATTTCCTTTTGTTGAGAAAAACAGCTACTTAAATTTGCAAGACTACCATGGATACCAGGATGCCTTTTTCATGTCTTGCATCTTCTTTGTGACAAACTGTTCTGAGCTCAGATGTGGTGAGGGCATGGGGGCATGAAACAAACACTAAGCTTTACTGCTCTGTTTTTACTATAAAATTAATGTAGCTCAGTGGTCTATGAATAGCCTGTTCTAATGTAAGACTTTTCTTCCTGTCCTGAACTCTGAGGCAAAACACATGTATGTTCATATAAGCCCTTCTACCCATTCTTTTTTTTTTTTTTTCATTAGAACACCAGTCATTTCAGATCCGTGAAGGGTTTTTGATAATAAAAGAAGTTAAAAATCTGTCACTGTACTCCCTAATCACTGCAAAGTGCTGTAAGGGTTACTGACTGCCTGCCTGTTTTGCTCCCCAGGCGGCCGTTAGCTCACAAAGCTGCTTGCAGCCCTTATTTTCTTTTCCCAGAGAATAATCTTCCATCCACAGAAAGGAAAAAAAAAAATGTGCGCAGCTCATCAGTCATTTATATTGAAGGGTCTGAATTAAAAACAATTCCTAAAATCCTAATGGAAGTATCTGCTGCCTAAGTGAAAACTTTATTAGAAGAGTCAGTCACCTGTAAAGCAAATTTTTTCTAAAATGGTGGTTTTGTTTGAGGCTAATTATGTGTCCAGTAACCAGTCGTTCCATTTTATTGCAGAAGAATGCAAAGTGCCTATTCACCTGCTGTTTCTGCTGTGTTTGCTGCCGGGAAAGTTGCTTAAGATGCTTTAACCAGGTATGCTCTGTCATCTCTGTCCCTCAGCCTCGTCTGGATTCCATGTGTGGGTGCATGGCTAAAAAGCCACAGCCAGTGCTTGCAGTCTGAAGTTTCCTGCTGGCCACCTAAACTAAACAAACAAAAAAGCCTCCAAGTGTAGATGGAACTTGTTGCAAAGAAACAGGGAATTGATAAATATGCAAGGGCCACTTGCTATTTCTGTAGGTAAGAAGACTTAACATTTCATTGAGCTGTGCCAGACTCCTGAAACACAGAAAGCCCAGGTGGGCGGAAGCAGTGAAGAATTAGGAAACATACCTGGTGATGTGTCATTAAACTAGTTACAGTGTTTTCCACCTGAAACTCGTGAATGAAGAAACTTGAATTCCTGGCTGATTGCCATTATCAGTAGATGTGGAAATATGATCCATGCTGTTAGCAGTCTTGTTTAAAAGGTGTTTTTATTGGAAATGGATGATTTCTGACATACAGCAGTTTTACAGATACTTGACATCTCTTTTTCCTTCCCAGTTCTTTTCTCCAAATGTTTTCCAGTTTTATATGTATAATATACATAATTAGTTAATTTTTGTCTTTGTCATTGCCTTGTTTTTATGTCTGGGGACTGTGATATTCTTATGTGAAAGGGAATCATATGTTCATGCTGATTCCTCTCTCTGTCTGCTGAGTTGTTCTCATTGCTGGGGGTAGTAGTGAAGTAAACAATACAATTCTGATGAAGGGTCTGACTTCTCCTCTTAAGTAGGTACATAAATCAGGTTTAATCTTGAACAGCTATGAAGAACAAGTTTTTAATTTAGTTCACCCTAGATTAAATACTTGCGCAGTGCAATCTCTGAATTTTCTAGGCTTACATTTTCTAGGTAGGTCTTATGGTCAGTGACTTGGTGAGGAATATCAGAGTTCATTTTGACTCCAGGCTTTCCATTTTAGTCACCCTTTCCCCTTGGCTTGGCTTCCTGCCTTTCAAAGAGATATCCAGCATTCTAGTGTTTACTTTCTCCAGCTGTTGTATGCTATATATTTGCTAAAAGAATTAATTACTGTAATGTTCTTCCCTTTGTTTCAGAAGGCTGTATTGTAGCTCTTGTTCCCTTAAAAGATTTCCTGTTTCCTAATCTATTGTAGGCAAATTTCTGTTTTTATATTAGTTGTGGTTTTTAATCTAATGATCATAATACTGTGTTTGCTTTTGTTTGGTTTTTTGAATATCTTTCTGACAAAGGTGATGGTAGTCCACATGTTCCAAATCCAGGGCAATTTGGGCAACAGTTAAAGAAGGAAAAAAAGCAAGAACACGCTGTGAGATTTTAATAGAACTTTTATCTGTATGAAGGTTTAACATTGGTCTTAGGTTACTGCATTTCATAGAGTAATTAATTTAATTAGTTATTTCCTTTTTCTCCCCTATAACTAATCTGTTCAAGCCTGTTTCTTAAAAATTTATGTTTTGACTATGATTGAAAATCTTAGTCTTTAATTTTGTAAAATTTGTGGCCAAATGTATAAGTGAAAAAAATAGAAGAAGGAAAAGAAGTCTGCAATTTTAAGCAGCTTTGACATATTGCTTGATTAACAGAAGTAGTGAACTCTTAAGAGATCCTACTGAGATTGGTGGAAGCTGCTTGGAACAACCTAGAAATCTCCCACAGATGCTGAACACAGACTTGAGAGTAGGACTTGGGAGGGAGTGGTTAGAAAATTGGTTGTACCTGTGTTTCTAACATTTTCAAAGTATTCTTTAAGCTCAGGTTTTGATTTTTGTGACCTAAATTATGGAACACCTGTTGTAAACATTGGTCATTGTGTACATTGGCATTCTTTACTATATTTTTGCTTTTTATTCTAGTATTATTTTCACTATAGTAAAAAGCATATAATTACCTGAAACTCTAAAAAAAGCAGAAAAGATCCCATCACTCCTGCACTGTTTTCTTCAACCTGTTGTTACATGGCTGAGGTAATTTAAATTCTTTCTGTTCCTTCATTCACAAGTTTAATCAGGATTAAACAGAGTACTTTGTTTTCCTTCTGAGAACTTGCAGATGAGAAACAGGTGCTGGAAGAAGTAACCCTGGTGATAGAATGCAAGCTTCTTTCTTCCCATGCAGAATCAACCAAGTGCTCTATTATGTTATCAAAGAGTACTTTTCAGGCTGGAGTACCATCCTGCACATGGGATTTAATACTGGCTTTGATAGTTGCATGCATCCCTGAAGTGACTCATTCTCTGCAGGCTCAGTTAAGTTTTGTTGAGCTCTCCTGGAAGTTAATTGAAACAGGCCAAAGAGTTACCCTATCATGTTCCCATCATGACAGAGTGCTGTGCTAGATGCTGGCAATTGTCATATTTGCAGGGGTGGTTGTTGGAGGAGGGGTAACATAAGCCCAGTGTCCTGTGCAGATTGCAATACGGACAATTACATTCAGCCTTCCTAAATTTCTCTTGGATTTGCAACTGGATCCTGTGCTAAACTGTGGTGTAGTGTTGCTATGTGCTGTTAAACAATTCACTCCTTAACTTGTTCCACTTCAGTCATGGGCAAAGTGATTCATGTGTGTGTATAATCCATTAGTAACAATTGTAAAGCACTCTGGGTTCTGTGGCTGAAAAGTGCTTTCCGAATATAAAGTCATTATCCTTACTTGACAGTTCTGTTTGCCAACACTTGTCAGAATTACCACAGATTTTTCATCTGGCTCTGATGGTTTCAGTATGTTCCAGATAAACATATCCGATCATCTCAAGTAAAATCTAGGAGATTGAAATTTTTCTTCTGTAAAAAGAATATACTGTTTTATATGTGGTTTGGAAGTTACAAGGTCTGTGTCTCTCCTGCTTTCTGAAGTTGTAGCGGCAGTCTTCACTTTAGATACATCAAAGTACTCGCATGTTCTCCCTTTACAGCCTTGTTGCAGTGACTTTTTCTTTTTTTTTTTAACAATGCAACTGGGTAGTTTTGCTTTTCTGTGTCTGCTTTGGGTCCATCTGCAGCCAGTTGGCAAAGCGACCCCTCCAAAGTACCGTGCATGGATTTCTGAAGGGGTAGCTGAGCAGGGTGTGGTTTCTCTGTGTACTTCTGCAGTGTGTGAGCCCCATTTCCTAGGACAGAGCCCCTTCCCCGAGACTGAGGGCCAGCAGCTGCCTAGTGTAATAAACCAGAAGCAAGTCTGTCTAATGGTTGTATATCTGTGGCAGTTAATTGTCTCTTAAAACTTGGATGGAAGGTTATCATAGGAGATTGCAGTTTTGCTTTGTGGAGAATTCACCTAGATAAAACCAAAATTCATGCATGCTATTGTAAAACACAGTTCTCCTCTGCATGCCAAACACATTGTGCCTCACCCCATCAAGTACTTCTTTTTCCTCCCGAAAACAATACTGCATTTTAATGTTAGTGATGAAATTACTTCTAGATATTGAGCTCATTTTTCAATCTTCTTGAAAATACAAGGGTAAAATGGTAATGTCCAGTGAAATCATATTTTAGATATGTTTATTTTCCCTCTACAGGCTTTATGTATGTGATAACAGGAAATAAAATTCCTTAGGTCTTTACTTGTTCTGTAGGATGAACCATGTAGAGGATAGAGTTCAACAAAGCTGACTAATTCTTACTTTGATACCTTTCTCTTCTTCCATACCGCATTAAGAAGAAACAAAAGAGAAATAAAGAGAGAGAGAGAGAAAATAAAAGGCAATTAAGCAAGTGACCAGTAATTCAGTGCTTTTAGGCAGAGCAATTTATGAACAACTCTCTAGAAATATTCTGTTTGATTTCATTTCAGAAATCCCAAATAAGAACATTTTCTCACTAAGTGCAGAAGCCACTGAGAGCAACTCCAGTAACTATGTAATCATGATGCAATGGGCACATAAAGCAGGAACCTTGTGATCCAATCCTGTCATTTAAATGGAGCCCACATGTAACACTGTGATGCAGCAGGAAAGGACACCTGAGCTACCCTCTAACGAGAAACTTGTGTTAGTTTTACTTACTGGATGACAGCCATGGAGGGAGTAGATGACACACAAGAATAGAAAGCAAGGAAAGTTGAAAATTTTCTCCAGTAAGTCCAGACTGCAACTATAAGGTGGAATGGAAATAAATGAAAGTTGTGCTTTTGGGACTGCTTGGGAAAATTCAGGAGGTTATTGAAGGTTTCTTACAGATGGTAATTAGCCTAGGGACCAAAAATAACCATTTCTGTATTAGCTGTGTGCTTGTTGATTAGAAGTGAAGGAGGAGAATATTCTGCATGTGTTGGTCAGCCGCAGGACAACAGCCTTTATTTTACAAGGCTGCAGGAAGCACAGAGTCAGTCCTGCACAGTACAAGATTAAACACTTGCACTGGAAAGAGGGGGATCAATGCCATTGTACAAGTTGCTGGCCATGTGCTCAGTTGTCTCTCACTGGGGGGACTGGAATACCCTGTGACAAATGAAGGGTAGGAGCAAGCCCATTAGCCCATCTATGAGACAGCAGGGAGGGATAAAAGCCAGACAAGAGCAGCAGAAAACTGACTTGATGTAAATTGTTCATGAGTAAATGTTGTCTGAAGTTGGAAGAAGGCTCCTAAGGACCAGAGGGACAACTGTCTGGAATAGCTCCAAATGTAAGGCCTGGGAGAGGGGAAGTCCTAAGTGATTTAAAGAGGGAGTTTTCTCTTAATAGGAGATTTGTGTAATGTACTAATCTGAAATAGCCAGGGACTGGAGTGGCTTAAAGTCCCTTCCAGTCTTGTATGTCCTCCTCTCTTCAGTGGGGCCTCACATGTCCACCTTGCCCTCATTTCCCATCACTGTCTGAGAGTCATGATACAACTTTCTCAGCAGACCACTAACTGCTGCACTGGATTTTGTTTTGTGAGAGGCTTCCACTGGCAGCAGTGACACTTGCAGGCTGAGACACTTTACGGTTCAGCCTGGGCTGCACTGCACTGCACTGGGTGTAGCTAACCAGGGCAGCCCCTAAGAGAGTTGGCAGCAACAAGATCAGATCAGGCTGAAAATACCAGCAGAGCAGAAAAAGCTGAACTGGGATGAGAGACCAGCATGTCTCCTCCTTTTTTAAGAAGATTCTGTTGCTATGGCAATTCTGTCTTCCCCAAGCTCATTTTATGAAAGCAAGCCATAGAATGGAGGACTGAATTCAGCTGTTACACAAAGTAGCAATTATTCTCAACAATTGGGGAACTTACAGCCTGGATCTGAGCCACAGCGCCTTTCTCATGAAACTACCAGGTCAGTTTTTCCAAGACCTTTGACATTCTGTGTTGTGAGGCACAGAAGGATATATTCTTTAAATAGGTTTTTTTTGCATACTGTGGTATTTGGAAATATGTAAACATTCACATTCCCTATTTATTCATCCTGACACTGAGAAATCAGTGTCTAGTTCCCAGGCCCCAAGCCAGAAGGAGCCTGTGTTCTTCAGAGAGGTGGCGATCCGAGATCAACTTGCTGGTGCAAGGATAAAGGCTGTTCCCAACCCACTGTCTCCCGTGCTTTCTGACCAGCCATGTGCTATCAATGCCATCATTACTTGCTTGTCACCATAGAGACTACCATTGTAAAAGATCAAGTCATTAAGCAAAGATGAAAACATAAGGTCTAATATGTATATAAGGATTAGACAGAGTCTCTTTCTAGCTCAGTATCCAATCTTCAGCAGTGACTCTGAGTAAATGCTAAGGTAGAACAAGAGGATATTTCCCTGCCTCTGTGCTGTTTCTGAATCTGTTTTCAACCTAAGGACTTCTTGAGCTGAGTGTGTTTTCTGTGTGTTTAAGAACTCTCAGAAGATTTCCCTGAAATTCCCAGTCTCTCTTAAGCTTATGCTAAAGTATCCTTTGTCCAGCAGTTCACGTTTACAGATTTATAGTGAGAAGAAATACCATCTGTTTTCAAATTTGGCTCCTACTACTTCATACTGTCCAGCCCCTGCCTGGTCTCTGTTCTGGAAGGAACAGTGAGCCATCTGACCCTACACAGCCTCTCTGCATTTCTCATGAGTCTGTAGCCTTCTTGCTGCATCCTTCTTCAGTCATCTGTTTTCCAGACAGAAGAGCCCGGGGTTCCCCAGACAGAAGACATTCCATACCTTTTCGATCATTCCTGCTGCCCTTCTCTCAAACATTTTGAAGTCCGCTAAAGCTTTTGTGCACGGAAAAAATATATTCTGTAGAAAAACGTATTTAAAGAACCTGTTTCTAAATGTTAGCAGGCTCTTAACTGACCGTGGCATACCATCTTAGCCTTTGCAACTATCTTTAATTTGAAAGGATTTGGATTGTTGCCCATATCCTGCAATTTCAGACTTGATGGGATATCTAGGCTTTTTAGTTCAAAGTCCAAAATGATTTGCAAATATTTGTAGCAGCTTGTATGTGTTAGGTGTTCCTTGATGAGTAAGGATGAGAAATCACTTGAGCTCATTTCTGTGCAAAGCTGAGTTTCATAGAAAGATTCGTTGGCTTAAATGTTTGATGTGTTTTTTTAGTGAGAATGTGTAGATTTCTATGTGGCTGGATGGGATCAGGGCATGGGGTCTGTATGAGAAACTTGAGAATTTTGAGGCAAGTGTGTGGAAAAAGATTCTAGGCTGAGCAAGAAACCCTCCAAATACTAATTTTTTCTCAGAAATGTATTTTTTGCTAAAAGGTAGAGATCACTTGGTTAAATCTTCCAGTTGTGCTAGTAATGTTCTTGCTTCACAAATGTCTGACTAGTTTTGTAGTGTTCAGCAGTTCATTAATTTCTGTCTCTTATTCCTTCTATAATGTTAGATTATTACCTGGCTGCCTTTGTTTCTTGGGTATTTTAATCAGGTAATGCTTACATGCTTTGTTTAAGTTGTAACTGCTATAAATGCCATTTTTTATCAGCTGGTTTGTAACACAACAAATCCCTGTGCAGGTAGCGTGCTGTCTCCAGCATTATTTTCAGTGTTTTCAAGATAACCGTTCTAGTTAATAAATATCAGAAATTCTTTTCATTGCACATTCTTTGAATACCAAAGTGGCTATTTGAAGAGTGCAAACAAATGGATATTTATTTTAAGTTTGGAAACAATGTTTGTACAAGCACACGTGCATTTTCAACATTCTTTTTAATTTTTAGAACACATTTTTTGCAATTTATAATGAGTACAGAATCTCTGTTTAATTTATTGACAAAATTTATACTGACCTCACCAGATCAGGATCTGCTCTGTGAATTTAGTTCTCAAGGGACAGAAACAAGCTTAGAAAACACTTTTCTGCTTCGTGTCTCAGTTCCCTGTCTGTTTAATGGGAATGATGAAACAGACTTAACTCACAGAACATTATGAAGAGAACTCTGTCGATGTCTGAAATACACAGTGACAGCTACAGCTGGAAGGCACAGGGAGCGTGCTGTGAGGCCATCTCCCCTCTGCCTGTGTCCTTGGGCAGCAGGGCTGGCGCTGGCAGCTCTGCTGCTGCCGCATCCTGCGATATTCCAGTGTGACACCATCCTGCTGGGAAGGGACCAGCATCAGGATAAATGGAAGTTAGCACAACGGAAAAGCATTTTTTCCTATTTAGGAATTAAGTGAACTTGATGTTTAAACGTATTTTTATGCAGATACTAATTGAATTTCTGTAGAGTTCATTGGAGTCTCTGATTTTTTCATAGATCAGGCAATAAATTTATTGTCTTTATTTATATTTTTTCCATCTATGGATGTATTTGCCTATATATAAGTACAATATTTACAGAATGCCACTTTTTTTCTTTACTATCAGAGGAAAAAATAAGTATTTTTCATATAAATAATATCTACAATAAAGAGACAAAAGATCTTTGATTGCGTTTAATTGCCTTTAATTAATTGCCTTTAATGATTCTTTCTTTCTCTGTAGTATTTTAAGACTGTCATTATAGCTTTGCTACACTACAGTATGCTACAAAAATTGCTCAGGGGTCTGGACTCTACAGAAATAAATTTTCTTTGCTTCAGATATCTGAAGGTTTTATATTTTGAATTGTAAGTAAGAAAGAACAAGATTTTTGAACAGGAAGTGTTTTCAGTAGGCCAGTGTAATTAATTTCCAGCAAACCACATATGGGCTGGTTTTTTTTCACTTCCAGTTGAAGCAGAAAGCAATGTAAGCACCACGTACATGCTTGGGTTTATAAATTCCTTCGGAACAGTAATCCCTTGCACACTGTGGTTCTCACTGACCATACCAGATGTGACTAAAGTTTTTGTGGCATAATCTGCCTTCTAATATTTTGAGTAAAAGGAAACTACTCATAAGAATTGCTGGTAAAGCCCAGCATATATTTCAAGTATCATCAATACTGCTTTTATTAGCTGGTATTTTGGATGTAGTTTCAAAACCTTGTTGAGGAGTTCCATGAGTGGGACATATATGTCAATTTATGCATAAGTGCAAAAACACTCAAATCCATGAAGGTAAGTATTCTATCCTTCTCACCTGTCTGGGCGAGTTTGCACAAAGGGGTGTGATGTAAAATTCTCAATACATTGAAAAACCGGGAGTGCCCCAATTGTCTGTTCAGACTGGGTGGGGCATGTGACCTTCAGTCACTGGTCTAGTCCAGGATCCTTCAGTTCTTCTCCAGTCATTCTCACAGCTGGTTTCATCTTTCATGAAAGGGTTTATTTTATGGCTCTGATCATGAGTTTGAATTTCACTACTATCTAAAGAGTTTGAAAGGGCCATGTATAAAAGATTTTTAATCACCAACCTTTAATGACCTGGTAAATACATAACTTTATTGTTCCACTTACATAGTTTGCCAGCAGTGTTGGAAATAGAGAGCCAGTAAGTTTGGATAGTGTGATTCCAGGCATTTTCTGGTAATTGTACCATATTCATTCACAAAAATTGGGGTAGAGAACTTTGGTGTCTTAAACTGGATAAATGTGGCTTCAGAAAATTGTTTAGACACTATTGTAACATTTGCTAATGGTGGAAATTATGTAGAAAAACTCTTTGAAGTTACAAGCGTAGTTATTATAGTAATTTAAAATAAAATTGCCATATTATGCAAAATAACTTTTTATATTCATAAAGTCAGTATTTCCAAATAGACTTTAAGGCTTTGCATTTTGCTGAAGTAAAATCTAGATTATGAGTCTTTCCTCTCTCACTGCATTATTATCTTATGTCATTTCAGCATGCATACACAACTACAGCCATAAATGGGACAAATTTTTGTACATCAGCAAAGGATGCTGTCCATATTTTGGCACGGAATTCTGCTAAACTTGCATCCATTAGCTGTTTTGGAGATTTTCTCCTATTTTTAGGAAAGGTAAGAGTAAAAAAAATAACTGTTCTGTAAAAATGAAGTGAAAAATCAGGTTTAATTCTTTTCATATAACTAAAGTAAATAAAGGTTATCTTTGTTAAATTCAGTGCTGTTAATGCAATAAAATGAGTTTGGGAGAGAAGAATGTTTGAGGAATTTAACTGTGCAGAGTTATTTAGTTGTATTATAGCAGTGTCTTTGGAGCCACTCCAGCTCTTCCTATTGTGACAAGTCTTTGTTAAATACATGGCAAAAGGTTTCCTGTGCCCTGTGGAATTTACACATGGAATTGAACACAAACTGTCACAACTATGTGATGCTGAAAGCTGTTTAGCTATCTCCCAGATGAGATGTGCTCCTAAAATTCTGGCTGTAATGTGTTTGCCTCAGGGTTTGGGGGGATTGGATTTTTTTATAGGAAACATTTCTACATTAATAATGAGGCTGCATTTCTCTCTTGCTGCCCTACAGGTGTTTGTTGTATGCTTTACTGTTTTTGGAGGATTGATGGCATTTAACTACCACCGGGAGTTGCAAGCTTGGGTAGTTCCTCTATTGCTGGTTGGATTTTTTGCCTACCTGATGTCCCACAGCTTTCTGTCTGTGTTTGAAGTGACTGCAGATGCCATGTTCCTTTGCTTTGCTATTGATATGGAAACAAATGATGGAACAGCAGAGAAGCCATACTTCGTGGATCAGGAGCTGCTGGTAAACCTCACTGACTACAGCAAAAATATTTGAGACATTCTAATATTTAAACACTTTTTCTTTCCCCAAGACATAGTAATCTGAACCCACAACCCATGCTGTTTCCTTTCCAACACCTTAGAACAGGATGGACTCAGGGATGTAAGTACATTAATTTATAAATGGAAGCAAATATGTTTATAAACGTCTCCCTCTAACTCCTGTGTGCTAACTACGTCCTGCTGCCTTCTTTTAGATCATATTCTGTAAGTAAGGGTGGACTATTTAAGCCAAATTAAAAAATACAAATAAATAGATGAGCTAGCTGCAGAAATTGATCCATGGGGTGCCCTAAGGTTAACGATTATATTTCTTGAGACTCACTATACAGTGATGAGAAAAAATAAACAAGGAGCTTCTTGTTGCCAAGCAGGTCAGGGATCCATTCCACATTCTACAGATGCTGTCATTCTGAACAAACTTCATGCAAATCTGAGTTGCTCTGCTTCCTACCTTTACAGATTCTTTTGCCAAAACACTGTCTTCTATCTCTTGATTAAACTCTTCTGCCTCTGGACTGGTTGTTCTGTCTTTACCCTTGTAATTACTGTATTGTATTACGTTCAGTACTTAGCTAATAGTGATGTAGAGCTGTTACTGAAGCATTTGAATATATATGTGCCACCCCTTTCTAAGGAAGAGGGTATCTGAAGATGCAGATTTTTTTTCCTTTTGTGCTGTTTTTGACAGTTTTGTCTTTTCCTTCACAAACCATGCAACAGAGAAAATCTTAGTGATTCATGAAAAAAAATACCCAGCAGCCAGAGTAGTTCATATGACACAAATGTTCTGGATGGATTTCTTCAGGACAATGTCAGAAGAACTGTTTTTGTGTTTTGGTTTTTATTTCTTTTTTTTAATAAAAAAATTAAATGTTAGCGTTTCTGTAATGTTCATAGAATTTTGTTGAGAACAATAACAACAAAAAAAGCAGCCTAAAGATAGGCTTAACCCTTTGTACAGAAGAAAGCAGATATATATTTTTTGGCTTTGGTTCAGAACAGTACTTAAGCACATCTCCTGGATAGGAATATGAAACTGAATGGAAAATTCTGAAGCCTTGACCTCTGTTCTTCCCTCTCTGTTTGGCCAAATGCTAAAATACTTCTTAAGCCAATTTTCCATGGCTTTCCTTTCTCCACTTCCAAACTTTGTGGTAGTTTCTCTTTAATTCTGGACTTAATTCTATGTAATTAGCCGTGCCCTAGGGCTGTGGGTGAAGAGAGGATTTCCCACAGGGACAAGGAGTCTTCCAAGCAGGACAGGCTCTGTACCCTTGAATGGAAAAAACGTGGGCAGCACATCCAAACTCTTCCTCATTGTATGATCAAGAGTAAGTTTGCTCACACAGACAAGAATTTGGAGTTTCCCAACACATGAAGGCATTTGACTTGTCTGTGTTACAGTCGGGTTACAAACATCCCGGGGGTGGAAGGGAGGCTTTCTGACCCCCAGGACAATATGCAGCAGTGGGCGGAGAGTTGAGGGAGGGATTTCGTACAGCCAGAGTCCTCATTCCTGCGGTGGGAGACATAACAGATCCTTGATTCATCCTTCTCAGTTGCATTCATCACTTTTGCTGCCTCTGCAGTCCCTCCCAGTATCACTCAGTGTCATCCAGCCAGGAACCAGCTACAGTTTCTTAGCCCTGGGCTAATTATCTTCCTTTACCAGGTATTTTTATTTACATAATAGTTTCCTTTCACAAACGATCTCACCCTGGTTTTTGCTTGTAGACCTTTGTGAGTCAGAGTAACGAGTTAACCGAAGGGCAAAAACACAGAAGCACAAGACCATTCCAGGATAATGAAGATGGGACAGAGCTCCAACCTATGGTGAGACAGGAGCGTGGGATGTGTATTTATCTGCCAGCTAATGTGTTTGCCTTTATGTCCCAAGAGCAAGGGATGGAGGTTATCATGTGTCTCCTGCTGTGTCACAGGAACCAACATGCTGTACCCAGTATCCTGCTTTTCTTCTATTGCTTTCCCTCCTCAGGAAAAGCTCCACTAGTGCAAAATGGATGGATCAAATATTTCTTCTCTTCCTTCTTCACATTCCCCATTGTGCCGAGCAGGGGAAGGTTTGGACAGTGGCAAGGAGGTGGGGGATAAATGCTATTCAGATAGTCTTTCACATGCCTGCTGTAGCAAAGTCAGAAGAGTGGTGCACTGCTGAATTTCATGCCAGAACTGCTGAAGTTCCAGACCTGTAAGATCAGAGCTTAGGGGCCTTTCCTCTCCCCTGCCCCCCTTTTTCTTTCTTTCTGTCTCTTTTATCAGTATATGTATTTACTCACTCTGTTTTATGATGGGGTAACAAAGCTGAGGTGCCAGAAGGGAGTTTCCCCACACCCAGGCTTGGGAAAGTCCTCAGAGTCAACACTCACTCCCTGACATCTGAAAAAATACTGCAAATTGCCCAACCTGAGAAGCTGCCCAAGCAAGTTCAGAATCAGGATTGATTTTCCCCAAGCATTGTGGGGGCCAAGCTAGGGCTGCTAGAGAAAGATTCTTCAGGAACAACTCCTCTGGCACCCACACTTGTTGGGCACTGCTATGAGAGCCCTCTGCTCTCACAGCCACTTACACGAGTGTAACAGATGTTGGTGATTTTTCTTGATCTGCTTTCAAAAGGTACCAGGCTCTAGTGAGTTCTCACACAATCCTGTGGGCATTCTGCTATAGGCAAAGCACTCCTCCAGTTTATTGCTACAGTGAGGGATAGCTGTACTAAATTTTTTCATTGTTTGGGTCTGTTATTGCACTCTCCAGTAATTTTTTGTTAAGTGCAGAAACCAAAGGCCGGGTGGGTGTTACTCCCTGCAAGAAGATTGTGGATTTGAGATACAAAAGAACCTTAATTGTTTTCCCAGTTTACTCTTACAACATTCAAATGCAGAAACAAAACTAGTGCTACACATTATTTGACTCCTTTTTTCTCTCTTTGTAGACTTGAATGTGAAGTACACCAGGAGTGTGGAAGCAGAGCAGCAATAGCAAAAAACAGTCCTAGAAGTAAAGCTTACCAGTACCCCAGGACCAAGTATTAGTTCTCTAAATCTGTTGTATCTTCTGCACTGGTAAGATGACACACAATCTGTTTGTACGAATAAAGTATTTTGCGTGTCATCACATCTGGTTTTTATTACCACACTAGTTACGATGGTCTGAAAGTTGTTAATAAACTCACTCTTTGTAAATTTCTGTGTTGTCAGACTAAATTTAGTAAGTCAGCAAGTTCATGGAGCTGTTCTTTTGGTGTGTCCGCTAACATGATTTTTTCAGGCTTCTCTGGGAATGCTGTGCCAGTCATCCCAGATCAGTAAATGCAGAAACATTTGTAGAGGAGGTGCTCTGAGATGACTGTGTCCTGATTTATTCTGCATATCTGAACAGCCAATTAAGGAACAGACTGAGCTCACTGATGGAAATTACCATTGATGGAAATTCTCTGTAGTCAGGATAATTAGTGGTTATGAGGTAGGTGTCTTTAATTATACTCTTCTGGGAATGGTTTTTACAAGTTCTTATCATGAACTGTCCAGCTCTTGTCCAGAGGGCAGATGAGGAATAGTCCTTCCTTCCTTCTTTCTGTAATTCAAAAGATGAAGCAGAAAAATTTGTATCTGGATTTAGAGCTTGACAAAGTAGCAGATGACAGAGATAAAATAACAGGACAGACAAGAGGTTAAAGGATGTTATAAATAATACTTCATAGAAATGTTAGCTGTAACAGGGGTGTGAAATAGATCATGGAGGAATGTAGTGAGTGTCAGGGCTCTAGTCAGAAGAAGAACGTAAGTGTAGACACTTAAAAAAAACCTAACTTGGTAACAGTCTACCAGCATTTTCTTGTGAGAAATTTAAAAGCTTGTTTAAACTTTGTACCTGGATGCTGATTGTAATACACTTTGTGGGTTCCACCTTTTTCTGAGTATGGAGTAGTTTTAGATTTTACTCCGTGGCACATTTATTCTTTGTTCAAAAGCTCCTTTAAATTTTGTTTGAGGGGAGGTGTGAGGTGGGGAAATGATGCCAGCCAGGGATTTCAGTAAAGTATCAATAGAGGAAGTGAGACATCACTGCAGTTAAGTGACTCAGAAGCTCTCTTAATGAATAGATTGATAAACCCTTGATTAGCTACAGCTTGGAAATGATGTACAGAAAAGCTCATTGATAGCCTGAATAAATTTCATTTAAATACTGTATCTGGTCTCCTGCTGTTGAAAGACTAGTTATCTGCTAGGGAATGCTAAGAAATACGTGCTTTTATCTGTCATTTAATTAACTTCAGTCTACTTTAATATAAGCCACTTCAAGAAGTTGTAGAATATAGGATAAATGATGAAAAAGGGAATGAAATAGGTTAATTACTTTCTGGCTGGCAGGTGAAGCTGATAATGTACTGGCTGTGACTCACCACATCTTGTTATTTAAATCTGTACACGTGGGTATTTTTGGTGCTCAGCTTGTGGATGCTGTGGGAACTTCTGAAAAGTCCTGAGTAAGCAATAGCTTTCTAACCCTGAGGAAGTGTGCAGATATGGTACTTACAAAGGGGTAAAACTTTTCCTCTGCCACGGGTTTGCCAAGACTGCTTCCAAGCAGGAGTGTCTTCACAATGTAAACACGGTGTTTACCAATTTACAAAGCATAAGAGGTTTGCTTTGAAGTTAAAAAAAAACCAAAACAGTTCTTATTACACATTCAGGATTTTTTCCTGTTTGTATTTGATACTCACACTGCCATGTTTTGGCCTTTAACTCAGGAACTCTGGGGGAAAAAAGGGAGGGAACTTTTTATCTAAGTATGTCCTTGTTTTCAGACAATCCCTAGATGACCTTCAGAAGTCCCTTCCAATGTCAACAACTCCATGGTTCTGCTCATTGCAATTATGATGCAGTGCCATTGCCTTCACTGCGGCTCCAAAGTGGAGAAAGGACTCTTAAACACTTCCTACAAATTCTAGGTTGACTTTTAAAGAAGGAAGGTACTGAAAAATGCCAATTAAGCTGTATTTGAGTGTGTTCTGTTTAAGGAGTGCTATACTGTCATTAGTCCAGAAATTACATTGTAATATAAGTTTTTGAGAACTGTATTTTTACTTAAGGCTTCCAAATACATAGCTTTTAATTAAATTTGTACAGGAAAGCATAGCTTTATAGCTTTTGGGTACAACTCAAAACCTCCTAATCATACATACATTGCACTAGCAATTGTGTCAACAACCTCCAGCTGCAGCATTCCTGTGGGGCAGGAGTCCTCACCGGAGTCAGAGGGATAAGGCACTCCTAGAGCAGCTGATGCTATTTAGTGCTTGTTTCTCAGTGCTGCCTTCCCCTGCAGGATACTATGGCTGTATGTGGGCACTTTCACTGGGAATACAGTTCCTGCTGGTGCTGAGGGTGGGCTACGCCACTTCCAGTAGTTTGAGGTCTGCCCTGCAATGCAGCCAAGTGTGGACTCTTCTTTCCTGCAGCTATGGAACATTAGATTCAGCAGAATGAAAGGTACTTTTATAAGTATGTTCCTTAAAAATATGAGATGGGGACTACTGGTAACTGTTTTCCAGAAAATGGCTAACTATTGTACTCTTGTTTTAAGGCAGTTTGTTTTAGTCTTGCTTGGTGTCTACTTCAAACTCTCAATTCAGTTGTGATTTCACTGGATACCTCTGTGGATGAAAGAAAACAGGCATACTGAGAACAGTTTGTGTGTTGTTTGTTTCTTCTGTTCAAGTACGTAATAAGGGTTTGTTTGCAAGTAGTTTAAAGCCTAAGTTTTGGATTCAGAAGGAACAGGAAGGAGGGCATGGTCAAGCTTTCAAAGAGACTCTGCTTTCACCCAAACTATGAAAACAACAAAACTTTTGCTGTTTGTAGAACTGCTTTTCAGCACTCAGTACAACAGTTCCAAATAGCTAAATACTATTCTTTTGAAGGGGGAGAAATAGTATCATTCAGGAAGAGCAGGTCTTAACATATGTCTTGCTAATAATTCTCTTGCCTCAGATGTAGGGCTTGGACCAGTGACCTCTAGAGAGCCTTTCTAATTTAAATTCTGTGAAATAAATAAGCTTAAGGCTTACACAACAAATAGGTCAGCTGAAAGTCAGATCACCACATCACATTCAAAGATGATAGAAACAAATAGAGAAAGCACAAACAATTTCCAGTCGTGAGGGGAAAATCCTTTATGAAGTCCAGAACTTGCAAATGTAAAACATTTCATATGAGAACGTAGTAAATTTAAACTGCACTAAACACTTTTAAGATAACCTTGAATTATTTTACAAAAGTTAGAAACTGCAACACTGGCCCCCATTGATACATGCTCCTTTTTCTCCTTTTAAAAACAGTGCAGGCAAATTAGTGTAGCCTCTCTGCACTCCATGGTGAGGAAAAAAGCATCCTCCACTTAGGAATAAAGCTCTCCTATCAGTAACTGAGTAACTCAGATTGCAGACCAGCAGGTACAAAGACTGGGTGTCTCTTGACATAATCTAATGCCAAGGGTGTTTTGAGTTCTCCAAGTGATGCTATAAAGGCTATAAACTGAAGCAGAGGCAGCAATAAATATGTGCAGATCTTTATTTGCCTCAAGAAAATGGCAGGGATTTAGCGAACAGCTAAGGATCTCTGGTCATAACCTCAGAGTCATGAAGAGGGGAAGTGAACCCGGCTGTGAAGGACCTACATTCCTCTCCTATTAAGTCAGTGTCACTCATTCCTGAGAGATTTTTACAAGATTGCTAGATTAAATCCCACTGAAAAGAATGAAGCCAAGCTGCAACACACCAGAATTCTACATTAGCCTTAACACAGGCAAAGGTGACGCTTATTTGAGAGTAATTGTTGTGCCATCTAAGCTGTAAGAATGGTAGCATAACAAATGAGACAAGATCATCTACATACCTTTAAGAAAAAAATATTTATTTATAAAAATACAATGGGATCAGTTTGAGAAGTGTGGCAATAAATACAGTTCAAGGAAGAAAAAAAGCATTTCTACATGGATATATTATGGCACAATAAAAGGTAAATGCACCATCAATCATGGAACTTCTGTTGGCTCAAGACTTTGTACAAGCTCCCTTTTTAGTAAGACAACTATTTCTAAGTTTGGTCAGTGTTGATAATGGAATGAATACACAATCACAAATGCACACTTATGTCTAATGCAGGACTTACCATTAGCAAACAATACCTTAAAAACATAGCAATGATATTAAATCACTAATGAGATATCTTAAATTTAATTGGCAAAAACCACATGTAACTTTAAGCATGAGATTCTTTTATCTCCTCTGGAGAAAAGCTGTAAATATGTAAAATGAAGGCTTAACATGGTATGCAAAGACCTACTTAAGTAGAGATTGTGAGAATGCATAGCTCCTTATTAAACAACCTGGCTGTATGAGAGCACTCCCCCTTTCACAGTATTCCTTTTACTTCATATGCAGTTATTGTTTATGCTGTAGACTACAACTGTTACAGCACTAAAGGCAACTAGACAGGGAAAGGGCAGAGAAAGGAAAAAGGAATGTATGTAAGGCAGTATTTCTTTAGGTACATTAAGCGTAGTGTGTAGGAAAGACAGGTAACAATTCCACAAGGCTAGTTTCGTTCTTACTGAATAAAATAATGGACTAATACTGAACTTTTGATGCAAAGCTAGTAATCAATGCCCTGGTCACTGTACTGACCATGGTAATCTCTTTGATAGTCATCTTGGTACTCTCCGTGATAGTCATCTGGGTATTCTGCCTGATAATCGCTATCGCTGATTTCTGACCCATTAGTTCCTGTTCCTTGGCTGCCGTTATGAATGACGGGTTCTGTGGGTGCAGCACAGTACTTGGGGTCATACACTTGCCGTCCAAGCCCATACACACTCATTCCCTTCTGTGAAGCTACTTTGTTGGTACCCATTTGTAAGGAAATAGTTGAGTTATCCACAGGCTGTAATATGTGCTTCTGATCGTAGATGTCTCTCCTGGTACCTGGCGCCAGCATACCAGCCTAATAAAACAGGATTGTAGAGGTTCAGTAAGAAGGTCAAGAGCTGTGATTACTAGATTTATGATTTCAACTACTATGCCTCACTGAAAGTGCTGAAGTGTTGTAAAGTAGAAATTAAAGTATAACAAAACATAGCACAGCAGCATGTGTTCACTAGTAGGTAAGTCACAGAAGAAAGCCATTGCAGAAAGGTCCAATTTATGTTCCTCTTGGAAAGAATATACTAAATACTCTGACTAAAGTGGTGCCAGTAAGCAATTTCTTTTTTGCCTCTGTCTAGTTAATACTTAAAATGAAGTTACTGTTTTCTTCTGCTATAACACTGCCAGCAGGAAACTCTAGAAGCACCGGGTCATTTTTATGCCTTAAGACACTCAGCACAGAACACACTTGCTAAGGTAAGAGATTCAAGTTCCTCAATTACTGTGTGAAAGCACAGCTGAACTGTACCCACTCTAACAGGTGTTAGACTCTGCTGCTGGACACCCCTCCAGGCTCTCCTGTCCCCCTGGGCTGAGAGCTGTGTGCCCCCTGTATGTGTCACACACAGTCCTGCTTACCTGACTGGCTCCTTTGTTAGTGCCCATCTGTAGGCTAATCGTCGTCTGGTCAAATGGCTTATCAGTTTGCATTTTTGGATCATAGAGATGTCTTCTAGTTCCATAAGCAGTCATGCCCGCCTGACTGGCACACTTGTTGGTGCCCATCTTTATTGGGGGAAGTAAGAGATGGACAGAAAAAATGATTTTTATTTGTACATTAAGTTTAGTCTAAGGAAACAAATACGGTTTGTAACTGTGATGGCTGACAAAAAAAAGTAATTTCAGGGCATGCTTTCCTCATGTATTTTGACCACTACCTGTAATAAATTACCCTTTCTCCTTACTGAGTTTCAAAAGGAAAAATAAAGGCAACTGACATCCTAAGGCATTTCAGTGACTGGCATTTGGCCAACTGCATTGCAATTGGAATGGATGTATGCCTCAAAATGTAGTAAGTAACTTTTACTTTGGACAGTAATGATTCATTTATACTGCCACAACTTCTCTACCACAGGAATTTTAAGATTTTATTTTGGTTTTTATGATTACTAAGGAAAGAGGAGAGAAAAAGAAGTTTCTACCATACAAGGAACTTTAGCTATCCAAAGACTCCTACTTTAAAACCACCTTAAAAGACAGAGATGATGCTGCTAATATTAGCTGTTCCTTTCCTCCTTATCACTCTTACAGCAGATTTAAAACAACCAAACAAACCTTCCAGGCAGTGACTTGAGCTTTTAAAGCCAATCAACTGCTTACAAGAATTAAAACCTCATTCCTCTTTCCGTGATAAGAATATATTGTTATTCTGCACCTGGTTTTGCATAAACAATGTATCAGTTAATCAAAGCAAGAAAGTTGTTCTCAAATGTAACAAATTAACTGCAAATTTGAATTTCATACTTACCTGCAGGCCAATTACACTTTGACCAGCTTTTAGTTTTCCTGCATCAAAACTTCGTGCTTGTTTCTCTGCATATTTGACACCAATATCAATTGTAGTATGAAAACCTTTAGTTTTTGCCTATTTAGGGAGAGGGAAAATAGAGTATTCAGTGTTTGAAGTGTATTTTCTGTCTCCACACCCTGAGCCTGGGCTCTCAAACAATGCCACAAGCAGGTCTATCTCCATGAGACTGTGTCAGGGCTGAGAGAAGGTACCGGTTTCCCATGCCATTTGAAGGTGGCACTCCAAAGGTACCCGGATCAAAAGGATATTCTGCAGGGACTGGTGTTCTCCTGTGAGCCTCCCCGGTTCTGTGTATGCTCAAGGAAGCAGTCAGGGACCCTCCTTCTGAACTCCAAGCCTTCCCTGGGGCATGTGGGAGCACACAGCCCTCTGAAGTGCAACCTCTGCAGTATCTCAGACTCTCAGTACTGTCTGTCCTCTCCTGACAGGCTGGATGCTGTTGTAAAGGTGCATCTGAACTGGCACATGGATTTGTGCCAACTCCAGGGGTACAAATACTTACCAGACCTGCCAGTGCCACTAGAGTAGTCTGTACTTGAGTCATATTTCCATTTTCAAAAAGATCATTTGCTTCAAAAATATCATGTGGCTTCATGCCGTAGACTTGGATGGCTTTGATAAAATTCCCAATGTTCTCCAGCTAAACAGAAACAGAAAAACCAGTTTTCTACTCAGGGTTTCAAATCAGAAAGTAAGTAATTTTAAAACTTCCTGGTGTTGGTTGGTTTGTTTGCTTGTTTTACTCAAGTTCTTTGTCTTGTGGGAACTGGACAAAACAGCTGGCATGCTTAAGAGTGATGGGTGGGAAGTCTGGGATTATTTTTTGTTAGTTTTAATACTGATTTGAGAAATCAGACTAAGGGGTTATCCAGCCTAGCATCCCTCCATCAGTGACTACCATACACTTTGTTAGAATGGGCTTTGATGGGAAAACTTGTCTCAACTGTCTGTCCTTTTCAAGAGAAATTCTAATCTAAAACCTGCTTCAAAATTAGACAATTTGACATAGTGCCCATGCTATTTGACTTCAGCAACTGATAATTTTGAAAAAAATAAAGACATAACCATGTGGATGGGATCATTCTTTGGACTGAAACCATTATCTTGCTCACCTCCTGGGACAAATAAACTTTGTGGTTTATTAGCACTTTTTAGCACCATGTGCTGTAGAAATTGGAAAGCAATATGCAATACAAAAAGTAAGGACTGAATCTCATCTTTCATTCTAAAGTCTTAAGAGGTATTACACTTAAATAAAAATTATCCTTGACCACATTTAGAAGTGTTCAATGCCAAGAAAACTAGGAGGCTGACATAACAGCGTTAAGCTAGACTCAGCAACAGCACAGGCAGTAACTCCAGGCAGCAGCCCTTCCAATGCTTGTTCCAAACACATGCTGCATCCTCCCCAGATGCCTTCTCAGGAGGACACTTCATACAGAGATGTCTAGGTACAGGCAAGCTGTTGACCTAATACCTTGCAACACTGCCTGGATGGAAAACTCAGTTGTGATTTAATAAAAAGTAAACCTTTTTTTTTTTTTTTTTTTTTTAAACTGGGAAAAGGCCTTGCTATAGGGGTCTGGGGCTCAATAGTTCTTCCACCTGACACTTCCCCAAACAGCTAAAGCACTGCTATTAAATACAGGTACTCAACTGCCATTGATGAACCACCTCAGCTGTAGCTGCATTCTGTTAAACACTGCTCATGTCTGCAGCATCCTCAACTCTTGGATATGTATCATATGTAAACTTAGTGCTATTAAGATTTAAGATGTACTATTTTCACAGCAAATTTGTTAATACAGAACAAAAGAATTGTTTGTGGGTTGAAGGGGTTAGAGGTATAGTTCTGGGGTTGTTTTTTTTTTTGTTTTACCTGGTGCCAATTTAGTTTTGATTGATTAATTTTCTTCACTGATCCTGGCTGCAGCTTATTTATAAGCCTGGGGAGGTGAAAAAGAGGGAAATGTTTAAACAATAAATCTCATCCTTATATCATCTGTGCAGGCATTATATAATACTTTCACTCATGCTTTATTAGTTGCATTAGTTTCATCAAAATGGTTAATTTCTTGGTTCATACAGAGGACTAGCTCAGTTCTCAGGTCTCACAAGTCTAACAGACTGTAAGAATTTTTGTGTGCCATTTGATTACTACAGAAATGAGCTACACCATTAAATTTAGAAACACTTAGAAATCTTCCCTGAAATAGAAAGGAGATTTAAGTGTTCATTTTGCCAACAGTTTCAAAGTTGTCTCCCACCCTACAGTCAGCTATCTTTGACTGTTATTGTTGATGTCTTTTGAAGGGGAATCTTCAGAAAGTCCTTTCTTAGTTCCTCAAAAGTAGAAAACTCCTAAAAATAAGGTTACTTAAAAAATGCTTACTCGCATAAAATTATGCCATCTTTTAATCCCAGCTGAAAGTTTGCACCAATACTCAGCCCTGTAACCTCTTCTATCCAGTTACGCAGATCTTCTTCTATCTGGGGGTCATATTTCAGGGCAATCTGTAACACAAGCAGTTATAAAGTTACTTCAGGAGAGCAATCTCCAACTCATCCCCACCCCAATTCCATTTCAGAGTATGCTATAGCTGTTATCTGGTAATTTTATTGCTGGATTTTTAAACTGTATTTTATACATTGGAGTACAGATGTAAGTACTTTATCCCTTCAACTATAATTTCCATGGCTTTACTAAACATCTATTTGAAAAAGCACTTTGAAGCATGTAGCAGTTTTTCCTAGAGTAAGAATTTCTGGAGCTCCTGAAAAGTCTTTTGACAGCTGCAGAGGAATGATTTTTGAAAAAATATTTGACCCAAGTTGTACTTTGGCAGGAAGTAAGGAAGGGAAATGGTCTATTATGAACAAAAGAATTCTGAATTGCCATGCCATCAGTACCATGGCTCACATGTAGATTTCTACATGAGAAATTTTATATAATAGATTTGAAGTTATTCAACTGGAGATTATAGTGGGTTTGCTTTTATAGCTAGTTTATGATTAATGGAGATGACCTAGTAAGTTTTCCCCTTGTTGCTACAACATTAAGAGTTATCTCGCTGGGGATTCTGGGGGCTGTGTGTGTGTCTTGGTTTATCGTTAACCTTTAGTATCTCTGCTCTTTTTTTTCTTTTTGACCTTCCTGGAAGACTCTTTTGGAACAAACTGTGATCTCATATTTTAATTGCAAAGAAAGAAAACCTGCAATAATCTTTGAAGTTAAAGGCATCAAGCAGAGGCCCAGAGTTGTTAGCAAGATGACTTAAAAACTCATTTTCCAGATGTTTAGACTTCACTACTCTGTGTAAGTTTATGCTTCAGTCACTAGAAATCAATCCATGTGAAAGGAATGCTTAATACCAATGAACTTCACACCACCAGCTGCCAACAGCATCTGTGTTCCTCCACTCTGCCCTTTGTTCCCCTCCCCTGAATGCAACAAAAAGCAGCTCAAACTTCCTTCAGGCTGAACCTGCCACCTTTGCAAACCTTTTCACTATCGGTGAGTTGGACAAAATGGATCATCACTACTTTTTCTGCAAACAAAACAGATTTTCTGAGCACAAGACTGTGTGGGATAAATAACCCCCACTGGAGCAGAGGTTGGCAACACTTCCACCTTCATTAGTTGTCCTGCATGGGTCAGTGAGCAAGGTGGGAGGCGAGGGCGGTACCATAAGAAACCTGACAGGCACAGAATGTACCTGCAGTATTTCTAACCCGTGGAAAATCAGCTCAGCTACACCAGTGGCTTACAAACTCCTAACAAGAAACTCATGTACAGCCATTCATATTCAGATCAAAATGTACATTTGAGACTTTTTACATATAGTTTTAAGACTTCAGCCAAGAAGGCTAGCTATTAGCAGCTATATTTATACTGCAGGAGATTATAATTCCAACCCATCTGAATTACTTGGATAAAGCAATTGCTACATTTTGGCTAGCATTAGTAATCCCTGACTCCAAACTGACCAAACTGCAAATTACAGTACTCTGTTCTCTATTTTTCTTCTAAGGGGAATGGAAAATTCCTGTATCTCTGGCTTTACTTCAAAAACTTGCCTGAGTAATACTTATTTTCCATAGACTATTTGTAACAGTAGTGCTATGATGCCTTAGTTGAAGATCAGGATAATGGACTAACCCATTCCTACATTCAGATCTTGATTAAGGTATAAAATCTTGTGCAGTATTCTGTACAAGATGACAAAGAAAATGTCATTATTTTTTAATCACACCTTTTGGATATTAGTTAAGATGGGAAGCAGACTATAAAAGCTAACTGAATGTTGCAGCTTCACAGAGGACATGGCTGTGGTCTCATCTCTTGGGTGGCATTTAGTCCCCCTTGCACCTCCCTTAAGTTTAGCACCAGCAGCAGCACAACCACATTCATTTTTAGTGGTGGTAATAGCGAAAACGGTGTATGAAAAAGTCAGCTATAATCTTTATGCTTCCTAACCTGGTGACTACCTTACAAATTACTTCTCATGGATATTTTTATTTCTTATGGAGAAAAAGCTAATGTGATCACAGCCTTAATTTGTCTCCCCAGTAACATCTGGTACAAGTCAACTAGCTTGTTCAAAATTATAGAAGAGAAGCAGTCTTGGACAGAATTGAGTCAATTTAGATTTTGTGTGAAAATAAATATATGCACAAAGGAGAAAGATACCAAAACATCCCCCCAAAAGACTGAAACATAGCATTGTACTCTTCTTAGACATTAGAGAACCTATTGAAATCTTGCAAAAGTGACCTCACCCACAAAACCATAAGTTATGTGTACAGGCAAGACATACAGTGTATAATTTACTTCTGTACCCTCCTTCAGATGAAGAATCAGGATTTATAGAAAGGCCAGAACTTTCTATTCTGAGGCTCCAGTTAGAAGACAGCAGATAATTTGGGCTGGTCATTCATATGTTGACAGTTCATACTGTGATAAAATCACCATTCTAGCATGCATGTGGGTACAAAGCAGTGGCTGAGCTCATCTCCTCCACAATTCTTCAGTTACATATTTAATAAACACTGTGCTTTCTGAAAATTTAGGCAGTTTCTGTGTAGCTTGAAGACAGTGTTAAGTCATAGTTAAGTCATCCTGCAGTTGAAATTTTCTGGAATAGAACTGCACGTCTGTTTCTGCTTTTCCACCACTATTTTTAAAAAAGGAAATTAAATTTGTGATCATATCATTAAGAGACACAGTTTAAAGATTAATCTTTTCCCTCCCAATATTAAAAAAAAGTAAATATGGAAGCCAGTAAGACTGAGAATCCTAAAGACTTCTGCAAGTGTGGCTATTTTAATCCATCTTGGCAAACATATAAAAGAAAATGGCAGAAATTCTCCTCATTTAATACTTAGTGCATTCCATATGTGAGATTACCACTGAACTGAATATCGAATTGCTGACCCCATTGCTTGGGGACCTTAGAATTAATCAGGTGGAATTTTATCACTTCTGGAAAATATTTACTTTATGTTGGAGTACTTTACCATGTGTTCAAGTCCTGAGCTTTTCAAGAGGTTTTAATTGTCTTGGGATATCACTACAGTGCTTATCTAGAGATAGGAAGTAAAAAATGCTTATGCACATGAGGAGACTTTTCTTATGCCACTAAAAGCATTACTATCAAATCTGCTAATTTTCTAAGTTGTCTTCCCCTACTGTACTGTTTGACTTAAATACGGTAACATTTTTGTTCTGATTTTTGAGCTGGTGGGAAACTGTTACAAAAAAGTAAAAACTGGTGCTGGTTTCTCTGCAAATTATCTTCAGTCTACCCAAAAGGCTAGAGATGTGGAATCTTTAAAATCAAGCTTTAAGCATGTGAGGAGAAGGGATTAAATGGGGAGAGTTACAGGCCAGATACTACCAGAAGCAAGGCATTCTGCTTACTCTGAATCCTTAGCTCTTCTATTCTCAAGGGCACAACCAGAAGTTATGTAACACTCTTTGTGAATATTTCATATTTTCCACATGTGGATATCACAGTTGTTCCAGTTTTCCTTTGATTGCTATCTATGAGGTAAAGCCAGAGGCTTTGATATAAATGTAAAAAAATTATGTCTTTTTCCATTACTACTAATCAATGTGCCAACATTTGATCCTTTATAAATACCAAACCTTCATGGAAGATACTTAAATCTTACAAGTCTACAACAAAAGAAAACATAGTCTACTGAAGATGAAAGTAGTAGCTAAGAAGCTTCATTCAAAGTATCATCAGTGTTGTGAAAAAAAAAGCTACAGTTTCAGAATACTGTGGAAATGATTCAATTGTAGCAATGGATATAAGATTTTACAGAAGTTTAATATAAGATAGCAGGAAGCCAACTGTTAATTTCTTTCCTTTCTTCTGACAAATTTTGAAATATATATAAAGTTGTAAATGTTGCTCTTTTTGTTGATGCTTTAGAGATATAGGTGTAATAGAAGTATATTTGAAAGGAAACTGATGTTTGTACAAGTGGTCAAAGTTACAGGTGATCCAAGGTTGCGGAAGGAAAAGGCCAGGTGTTATTGCCAATTACAAACTGACAGACATATGTTTATGCCAATGTATGCCTCAGGCTAGAATCCTTGGGTTAAACTTGATTCCTCAGGCAACTTCAGCCCTGATCCTCTCAGCTAGTTCTGTTTAGGTAGGACTTTCCTGTTTGGGACATTTTCAGAGTGTAAAAACCCTCCCTCCCTGTATAGTACAGGGACAGTAGTAATCATCACTGTCTTTATCAAGCTCATGAATTCCTGGAAGCAAGTGAAGTTATGCTGGCCAACTTTAATGATCTGTCTGTGTCCCTTGAAGTTACTCAGTGTGCCTGTAGCATGTTTAGTTTGAGTGATGATGGTAACCGGTACTTCACACCATAACTGATATCATATGGACTTTCAGTTGTCCTTTTATACTAATCTTTTCCAAATTACACAGTACACACTGTACGCTAAAGGCTACATGTATGCCAAATCTCCAGTTTAAGAGTTCAGCTGGCTATACTGCTGCTACTCTGGAAAAATACTGTAACAGGATCTCAAGAAAGAGTTTAAGCTCACTGGACTTCTTTTTACACTGGGACTAGCAAACACAAATCTTACTAAGTTAAAAAGCAGGTATAAAAGATAAAACTTTCAGAGTTAAACATCATGTCATAACAGCTTGCACTTCTTCGTTCTGATGAAATTTCTGATTAAAGCTGCAGGCTTCCTGCCCTCCCCAGCAGGAGTCAAAGGTTTAATGTGCAGCATGCTATATTTAAAGTACTAGTAGGCATTTGAAAAAACTCTTCTGTAGTCTTAACAAGAAAAGGATGTGCTTCTTGAAGTGCATCAACAACTCTATCATAGGAACTGTGTTTATCAACAAAACTTAAGATGTATATACATATAAAACTGCAGTAAAGTTGGTTGTACATTTTGGTTTTCCAAGGTAAATAAAGTACAGGGCCATGTACACCAAGAGAAATAACCAGGACTTTACTCAAAGATAAGATAACATAGGAAGAGGTAACATATATGCTTTTTCACCAAAATGAACAACAACAAAAAAAAAATAGATAAAGCCCTAAGTTTTAGGTTTTAGGGAGAAATTTGGCATGCCCGTATTCTTGCTTAAAGTGACACAAAATTACTAAGTTTTCAATTAAAAAACAAGATTGTGTAGAGGAAGCTTACTGAATTTCTAGTAAGTATAGGAGCATATTCATCTTGTAGTGAATTTAATCCATGTCTAGCCAGGGGGTTTATTATTAATTTTGCTTTTACACATTTAGATCATAAACTACTGAATGCAAATAAAAACAACAAATGGAAAACTCCAAGTTTTAAGACCCAAGATTGTACAGTTTCAATTTTAAGCAGCAATTTTTTCCCATATCAACTTTTCAGTCTTTATTAATTTGGAACTGAGTGAAACTGAAGTGCTGTGGTTTCAGTGCTCCCTACAAACAGCCTTTGCACTGAAATAAGCACTGCCTTCAGCAGCAATTTGTCCTGCTGAGGCCAAAGATACCAATGTTGATATTTCTTTTTTGTTTGCTTGGCACTAGCTTGTGATGAAATCTTTTTCCTCCCCCTTTTAAGGCCTTATGATAGTATGGGGAAAGATGAAAGCAAAATTCTTTCCTGGTATCAAGGCAGAAGAAGCTCTTGAAAGCCCTTACTGCTGAGATGTGGGAGTCAGGCAGACCACAGCCAGTCCCAAATTGTTATTCAGAATTCCTGTTTATCAGAACACACTTTTGAGTCACCTATCTAAAATTTACACAGCAAAATATCTGGGAGAAAAAAAGTGTTAAGAGCTTAGTGGCTATGTGACCAAGAAAAAGGTACAGAAGAGTAAGTTCTTCTCATTAGAGAAGAGGGAGAAGGGCTTTCTAATTTTATTTTCTTTTTTTTAATTATAAAAGCAAGATAAAACTTTCTGGTTAAAATTCTATGGTGTAAATAGATTATTGTACCTATCTAATCTTCAGCTTCAGAGGTGACAGAAAGTGACAAGGACATAATCACTGATTATTTAGTCATAGAGTAAACAAGCAGCACACCCTGTAAGTTGAGACCGAGAACCCAAGAGTGGAAAAATATAAAGTTTTGATTTTTACTGAAAGTGGGTAAGAAAAGGCAGTCACAGGGTACCAAGGTGATTGTCAAGGGGAGCTTCTGGCCATTTGAACTACCAACCCAAACCTTTCATCATGAGGACCAATTAAAATTCCCTGTTAATTTCATGTATGTCGACAAACATGTTGCATGCAAAAGCAAATGCCAGAAGAGGCATACTTGTGCACAAGAAACCCAAATGTAAAGGGACTATCCAGATAAAAACCAAAGGGGAAAGTACTTCAAAAACTTAAAACGACCATTCAGTATTCCCTGGTATTTGAACATGTTGGTTTTTTGGGGTTTTTTTTGTCATTATGGACTTCTGTACAGAAAGGCAGAGAACACTGCATTAATATTACCACTGAAAGACCTCACCATATCCCAATATGCTACTTAGCACAAAAATTTTACATCTGTATCCATTTTGCTTAATATTCAACAGTATTTTTTTTAATGTGTAAAATAACTGATACCTTGCCAACATCTCAATGTTTTCTCTGTAAATCAAAATTTAGGCTATAATCTTTAAAGAAGGGACGGATGAGCATTAATCCAAAATTCCTGGCACTCTTCCCATAGGCATCACTTTAAACTCTGTGAAGTAAGAACAAACTATGCCTCAAAGTTTCCAAGTTGTCTTACAAGTATAGATACCTGTAGTCATGCATGGTGCTTGCTGCCAGATCAGCCGGCTGGAAGAACTGAGTGTTCTACTCCCTGGCTGTCCAGTAGGGCTTTTTGACGTTTTGCAAGCTGTTCAAGAAGCCAGTGCTACCATCTCGTCCCCCAGAGTGCACCAAAACTTGGACACAGTCCTTGGACTGAATGCTGGCTCCCTCTCCTTCTCGGCAGATACTGCAATGCCCTCACTTACCCAAACATGTTCTCAGGTTTTCTTGCACTTTTTGCCCTTACCATGTTTTGTCATAGTCACAAATTTCTGGCTTGCAACTCCAGTTCTCCTTAGTCATCTTCTTCCACTGTCAACTGTAGCACCTTCTGGTCATGCCACCATACGTTATACTTCTTGGTATCAAGTTCCTTTGCACTGTGTATTTAGCCTGTATATTGCTGAATTATTTCTATTTCTTCACAGAACGTGGTTTCAGTTATATTCACTATCTAATTGTTTTTGTTTCAAAAAACCACTGAGACATGAAACTTCTTCAGCTATGACACAGCTGATCCAACCCAATGGACAAATGCCTGTTATTCCCTGATGGGAAGTGAATTCTTCCTGCTTTGAAACTCACCCCCAGTATGACTGATATGACACAGCAAATCTGGGCACACTCTGACATCCCAAGCACTAATGTCTGCTGAAACAACACACTGAGTGCTGTATGGAAAATCCTGGTAACCTGACAGACCTCAGTGCTGTCTAGTCAATCTTCTTTTGAGGGGGAAAGGGAAAAAAAAGCATACAGAACAATCTGGTCCATAAACAGAAAAAAACTTCCAAAGCATCTGAAAACAATTCAGTTTTTCCAGTAGTAACCCAGGAAGCATCTCCTGAGACAATTTTTACTGTAACTCTGGTGGAACAGTAGTTCTCAAAGCCTAGATGGAGCCTACAAACAGAAACAGTAACATCAGTGATCACTCAGTCTTTCTCAGAATACTTTTTGAAGCTATTGCTACTACAGAAACCCATGAAATTATATATTCTTTCAATCTTATTGATTTTTCTCACCAACAGAATGACTTTTAAAATATGTAATTTTATAAGCAAGCTGTATTGTGACTTAGTAGCCCTTCCCCAAGGCCCAACTGTGCTGACAAGTCTTTCAAATTTACCTTCCAAACAGGACCACAAAATCTGATTATTTCAGGCTCTCTCCGTACCTCTTTTGTTCTCTTCAAACCCTCTTCACTACCAAAACCAGAATAATTGTTCTACAGCAGCAAGCAGGTAATTGGCAACTCAAACATACCGCTCAGAAAAGTTGGCTAAACAAAGCTGATGTCTGTCACTGCGAGTGCTGCTACAAAAGTTACTCAAACGCACATCCCTTCTGCCTCTCCAGCAAAGGCACAGTCCATGCTGCATTTTCTCAGCACTTTTTCCAAAGTTAAACCTCAAGATGCTGCTCCTATTGCTCGTATTTGCCCCTACCCGGTAAGCTCAGGCCCTTGATTCCCTGCTGCCAGCTGTGATCCCAGGCAGAGGCTTGGCTGGGAAATGAGGCAGATGACAGGGCAGGTCCCAAGGTAACATTTCCCAGTTAACAGTGCTCCGTGTTTCCCACCGACTGCACTGGTACTACTTGGTTGCCTGTCAACCTGCCCTGATTTACCTCCATGAACTCACATTAGCTGGACAGGCTCATTGAGGTGCCTGTGATATGTATTCATAAAGAAAACACAGATTTCTCTCATTCTTACCACCATTTCATCTTTGCACATAATGATTCAATCTGGCTATTTTTTGTAATTTAGGTAAAAGACATGATTTCTTGAGAACTTCCTTAGATGCTTCTAGCTAGTAAGATCTGCCTAGATTTATCTTTCATAAAGGTAGTAGATCAAAATCTCTCATTTCATGCATAGCATATTTTTGTGGTTGAGGTAATTTTCCCCACTCCTAGTTTACTTAGCAGAAGCACAAGAAATGCAGATTTCACACCCCAAGCTTTAGAAGACCTTGTCTATCAACAGCTTCATACTCTTGTTTTGCTTTACTGCCAGCAAAAATATTGCAAGAATGAACATGGCCCAAAGAATGAAAGATAATAATAATAATCTGCTGCTCCTGGCCTTCCACCTCACCCCCTCCTGGGTATATCTCTGACCATTTAAAGTTCAGTAGGTGATGCAAAAGGTTGATTATAATCCCAGAAAAATTCAAAAATATTTTAGATATGGCCACCCAGACAAGTTGTGCTTTTAACCACATAAAAAGTGTTAAAATTATAGTCAAAGAAAAAAATGGTGATGACCATAAACACGTTAAAAAGTGTTTATTTAATTTTCTCATAATATCCATCTTTAAGAAGAAAGTCTAAGAGAAGGAAGACAGAGTGACAAAATTTGTGATGACATGAACTTCTAGCTAAGCCTTTTATTTAATGAAAATGTAGTTTTAATTATGTACAAATCAAGCCATAAGCCTGCTACATTGGGGTTTATTATTAAAGAAGAAAGCACAAGTGTGAAAGTAGGAAAGACACTCAAACTCCAAAGTAACAGGTTCTGATTCAACACCATGTAGAAACTTTCAAAGCAAAATTTTTCAGCAATTAAGCACAAGCAGAAAGAACAGCTGGCAGTGCTGGGGATGGGTAGGAGATGCACACACACACTGCATCCAAAACTCAGGATGCCACAAGGCAAGTTGTGGTCTCATTATGCTGCACACCTGAATTGACAGCAGGTCTGAAATACCCAGCCAGTAGAATGTGTGGGCAATGCTGTGCTGTAAATGACTGCAAGAGGTCTCAATCCTCAATTATTTAAGGTTACATTATTTTGCTGTAGAACAAAATGCTCAGGAGTATTTACTGAGCTCTTAACTTTGTTAGTTACATTTTGTTCCAATTCTGTTCCATCTATTCAAAGACCAGTGCTTTATCTCTGATATTTCACCTCGCAGCTTTGTATATTTTTTTATTAAAACACACTAGATTCTTTCAAATAGAAGTAGCTTTTTATATCACAAACATTTCCATACCATCATTTATTAATGACAAAGGCTGCTATCAAGATAGACCATAGTAAAAAGGCATTAGTCTTTACTGTCTTCAAAAGTTACTTATACTTTTTACTTGCACAGGGTGTGATTAATACAACAATGTCAGCAAGGTAAGGGAACAGCTTCTTGCAAAATTAAGCAAAGAGCATTTAGTCTTAGCACACCAGATATGTGCCTGAACTACACATGCTTCACTGACTTAACACTGTATTGACTTTCAATTACAATACATAATAGAACTTCTAATTGATCCCCCACAGCGTTGTGAAGTGAACCAAAGCAGTGGCAGCTCAGGCTGGTCATGCAGTGGGCATCTCATTCTACAGCTCCTGCTCCAACATATCCTTCTGTACACATTCCTTGTGTACTGGCCTGAACTCGGACTTGTGTTTGGCCCATGCTCAACACAGAAAGGAAATATTCTGGTGGAGTCCATATCAGCAGCAAGGCAGGAGCTGCATTTCACCATGAACATTTAAATATAACCAAATCCCTGCCCAAATGCATGTGTATTTTATGCCTTAACATTTTCTGTAAAGGCTTGTAGTATTTAGTCAACCAGAAAAATACTTATTAATTAAATTATTCTTATTCAGGCAGAACCAGGGATACTAAGGTAATGCTGTCTATAAATAAGAGGTTGTAACAGTGGAAATATCAGCAGGAAAGCTAATATAACAGTAGAGCTTTCCTAGCAGGAAAGAAAAGCAAGGTTTTTACAATAGTAACATCCAGTTTTATCCTAGGAAGAGCAATGGTGCAAACATGCAAAGCAGGGCAAGATTTGTTTAGAATCCATCTATAATTCAGCCAGCTATGATTTTCAGTAGATCAGATTCCATCTTCATGCAACAATTTCAGGACACCAAGAAAGTCCAGAAATACTTAGGTTTTGCCCAAACCTAGGAAAATATTTGGTGTTCAGATCCCGTGTGCATGCCCAAGCCACATACTGTTTCACTTCACTGTACCTCTTAAGATTACTCAGTAACCAAAAGGTTGTCCAAGTAAAGCTCTGTCAAAATAAAGTCCTCAAGAAAAATCCTGTGTTGACCCCAGAAGACAGGGTCGAGTCTTGGAAGGGAAGCAGCAAAGGCACGGAATGGTTAAAGTCTGGTTTCCAGGAGCAAGCGTTTATCAGCAACCAGGGCAGGCTCAGGCTCCCAAGGCTTAAAGCCTGCTTGGCCCAGCTGCTGGGGCCGGGCAAGGCTCTTGGGGACAGTCCAAGCAGGGCACTAGACCGTGGCTGTGACAGCAGCACTTCATCCTCGCGGTAATGGCCTTCCCTTACTGCCAGCTCCTCCAGGGGCACCAACGCCTGCCAGCCTTTGCAAGTTATACATCCAGAATAGCGTCTACTTGGGGTAAGAGAGAGCTTTGTATAAGCAACAAAAAGTTTAATTATGTCTCCCCTCCAAATATCTACTAAAATCTGCACTGGTTTGAGGAGGAGGGGAAAAGAAAACGGAAAGGAGGGAGTAGGAGGGAAAGGTTATTGCAGCTTGGGGGAAAGGAAAAAAAAAAAAAAAAAAAAAAAAAGAAAGAGAGAAAAAAAAAATAGCCCCAAACATAGAACCACCCACCTGAAGAAAGTCAAAACTGTTTTTGAGAAAAACACTGTAATTCAACCCCACTAAATAGAAACAACAACATAAGTCACTATGAGGCATTACTGCAGAACCAAATGTATTTACGCAAAAGAGAGCATTTGCTGCTGAATATAGCTATACAAGTTAAGAGTTGCTTAGAATCAGATACCTACAAAAAGCATTTTTAAGCAAAAGAGTCCCTCTTAAAGAAAAAAAAGAAGGATTTTCACATGATCTCACTTAGAAAAAATCTGTTTCAAATCGCCCTACGTGTCCTGGCCTCAAGCCCATTTTTTACTGAAGGCCTTTCCTGTACAATTCCATAGGGGATGGGAATCTCTACAAAGTTTGCCTTAAAAGGACGTGTCAGATACCCAGTGTATACCGTGTTATGCAGCTACAGAAGCTAACAATTCTGAGTACAAAGAAGTTTCTATCCTTTATTCTCCAAAGTAAATCATAAACTATTTGCAGGCAAGAAAAAGCAGCCAAATTAATGTTCTGTCAAAAAAAAGACAAGGTGAGATAAAAATCAGTTATGTGCTGTTGTCCCACAAGAATATGTGCATCCATCTATCTTTTATGGGTATTGACTCAGCAACAGGACCATAATAAGTATTTTTCTCTAAATTTTAATCTAAGTCTAACTCTGAAACCACACAAAGAGCACATTCACTTGTAAATTTTAAACAAGCAAGCATTACTGTAATGCAAATCATAGTTTTTATTTTCTGAGGCTGCTAATCCCATTTAATTGTCATGACTGTCAAGCTCTATTTGCTTTCTTCAGAAGTGTTCTAGCCATAGGAGGTACACTGTGAGCTTGCATGCAAAGGATGAAAAATACTTATATCCTTAAAAATTAACCTTAGTAAGTTTTATGATTTTCTATCTATCACCAGTGTAAGATTTACTAGAAGTTTATTAATCCACCATAAACAAGGTCACTATAATACCTTTTACACATGCACAGAAAGTGCGTTAAATGTGACGGTGCAGACACAATGTGCTTACTGAGGTTAAACAGAACAAAAGCTTCCAGCACCCTCACTGTTCATTTACTTGGGCCCCGTGCTGTGCTGGCACAGCACTGGCAGCTCTGTCTGCGCTGTCCCCACACACAGGAGCAGAGCCGTGTGGTGCTCCACCTCTGCCTTGGTGTTCGTGAGGCAGCAGGAGCTAATCCTGGCTATGCCATGCCATTCATCACCTTCCCCCTAGAAAAAATGGTGTAAGCCGAGAGGCAGAACTGGAAATGACGCCCCTCACTCAGGGTTACCAGGGGCAGCGACACCTGCCCCACAGCTCACACGCAGCCTGAGGACTCCGAAAGACAACTGGCAACTTGGCGATGAAGTGTCAGAATTTACTGGGGAGTCAAAGCATTGGGCACAGGAAGCTGACTCCTGTGGCAGTGGTTTACAGCAACAACTGCCCCATGTCCCTGGGGCAGCCACTTTCACACATCTGTTTCATCTGCTCAGGGGCTCCTGTGACACCGCGTGCAGGGTAAATCTGCCTGGTGGGGTTGTGCAAGGGCTCCTGAAGGCAAGCCTCGTGTTTGTGGGCTTGGGCAAGTGTGCAGGACAGGCAGTGCTCTGCTACAAACAGGTGGCATGGGTGCTACCATTCAAACTGCTGGCAAGAGAAATGTTCCCATGGCAAATCACTTGCTTCTGTTCATCCTATAAAGAGATATATCCTTGCTCTGAACTGTCAACCAAATGCTACATAGGTGCCATCACCATCGGTCTGTACTTCTTAGTAGGGCTACTTATTACTGCAGTAATAAAAGTATTAATACTTCTACAGAAGTAGCCACAGAATTGGAAACCTCTACTTGATTATGCCTAAGAGAACAGACCTGTCCTCAGACTCAAATAGTGAAAGCAGAAAATGGATTAGACACACTAAGGGAGAGCAGAGACACTGAGATAGACAGTAAAGGATGAAGATGAGTGGAAACACTGTAGCTAAGTTTCTCCACTGCTGGATTACCTTCCTGGTTTAACAACAGCAATAACAAAAAATCTGATTAATCTGCATTCATACCAATTCTCAGACAGTATGAGAACTCTTCACACATGGGATCTAACACTAGGAGAATACAAATTAAAAGGTTACTACGGCTTAATAGAGCCAGTGATTCCCTGGGTTTCTTTTAGAAAAAAATCCTCTGCAAAATTTCCAGCAAGAGACTAAACTCATGTTTCAGTAATTGAGGTGGCAAACAAGTTCTCAGAAGTGCAAGAGGCGTCTGCTGAGAAGAGGAACACAGCACAATTTGGAAGTGGAGGGCAGCATGCAGCAGGGCCATGTTCAAGTAAGTGTTGTTGAACGCAAGTAACTGAAATTTAATACTGTCAGTCAAAGTAAAACTAAGCATCAGAAACAAGTAACCAGCAGAGAAATTGTAAACAAGTTGGAGAATTCTCATAAATCAGTTGCTGATACATTAAAAAAATACATCTTAAGACTAACTGACAAAATACATGGTTTCATTTTGTATATCACTAAAGTGTTTTTAAGCGATGCATGTAGTTATTTTGCCAAACATTGACTGATTGTAAGTTTAGCTATGGAATCATTCCACTGTCATATTTATGTTTCATGGGCAGTTTTGCTGTTGACTCAATTATCAAAACTGTGCCATTAAGTACAAAGTCATGAAGTTCACTTGCACTGCAGATCCATTACCAATGCCTGGATCCAGCTGGAAGAAATTCACAGTTCTTTGAAAAAAATACAGAAATTGGACACAAAGAGAAAAATTTTAGTGCTTTCCACAGTGAAACTGATATTTAGCTAGGAAATGTTAACTTCAAGAGCCACGATCAGCTATCAGAAACCATGAATTAACTGCAAAAAACTGAAGTTTAATGCTTGCTCCTATAAATTCTTCTGCCATTTCCTCTGAAATTCCCTTTTCAGTATATATTTCTACTACAATATTTCTAAGAGCACCAAAATATTAGGTTTTTTATTTATTCCCCATGCAACAAAATGAAGATTTGTATAATGCAAATGGTCATTCAGGCTGATTTTATTTTAAACTAAACATCTGAATTTAATTTAAACCTTGTAAATGAAAGATATTACTTCTTTAAAAGTTACATAGATATCTACATACCAGAGAATAGGAATGCAGAGATCTTATACTGTCAGTTATGAGGACAGAAGATACTCTCCTCTGCTCTCAAGGCCTAAGCTTTCACTGCCTTTATCCAATATAGTCTCAATTTTTACTACATTGTTTCAGACAACATTAATAGAAATGAACTTTTATCAGCAGCAAACATTCTTACCTAGGGTTCATAAAATTCAGTGAGTAAACCTAAATGTTTGTTTGGGGAATATAGTCTAGAAGTATGGAATGGTAAAGCTAATGGATAGTAGAACAGTTGTATTTTAAGAAGAGAAAAGGGTATTATTTCTGTTTTGAAAGGAGGGGTGTGAAAAAGGAGAGGGCCTAACAGTTCCCCCACAGACAGCCAAAACTTATCTCACTATTAAATCACTAATTAAAAGATCTGAAAGTTAATTATTTGTATCTGGTTCCCAGATAAAAATATTTATTAAAAAAAAAAAAGTAATTTCTGGACTAAGCAATTAAATCTATTTGGCCTGTAGCAGGTAAAATACAGGACAAGAATTTTCTCCTCAGCAGTTTCAAGAGGAACACAATAATCATACCTAGGACTGGTTTGCATTATTCACCACAGACTTCAATCCTTTTTCATTAATCTTTATTTGCCCTCAAGAAGGAAAGCAGGAAACACTACTGCCCTCCTGCACATTTGCAAAATAGGGAGATATTCTGTTTACAGGCTTCATTTGCATAAACCACCTTCAGTTTAAAAAGTTTGTTTCCCTTCCTCTTCCATCTCACTAGGGCTTGACCTTTCAGGGTGGCAGCTGCAAGGCTGGGACACCTCGGTTACCCTGCTGTCTTTAAAATGTTTGGAAAATGGTACTGACCAGTGACAGCTTCCTGACACAGGGATGGCTCAGAAGGAAAGTCAGGGACAGGGAATAGCCAAATGCTATGCAAAACTTCTCTCCCCATACAAACCATACTCCTGCCCACCTTTACTTTCTTATGAAGATGAAACTGGCACTGTATCAAACGTAAGAAGAGGGAGAAGATAAATGCCTGCCCAATACAAATAACATTTCCGTGGGAAGGGTGGAGTCACTAGGATGCAGCTGAATGAACTGGAACCTCTCCTCCTGCGGCCCAATGTTCCTGTTTGCTCCACACCTTCTGCAGCGAGACAATGGAGCATAAATCAGAGACAAATACAAAAACTAGTTTGCAGCTTTACCTAATTGCACCATCATCTCATGCTATGTCAACCTCACGTACTGCAGAAACTCCCCCATTGCTCAAGAAGAAAATTATTTCTTCCCTGCAGAAGAAACCATCCATTTCAATCAGTTTAAAGGGCTCCCCACTGAATATTTGTTTTGGATCAAATATCTTCTGTGATCTCAAGTAAACAGGGAATCAGCTTCAAAGGGATTACACTAGTTTGACTACCTACACATTTCTCATGCAGACAACTTTCCTTACAGCTGGGAGCCAGTACACAAACCCCATGCTTTTTTTGTAGGAATGAGGAAAAGAGATCCCTCACAGAGACCAGACACCATATTGGTGTGAACTAAGGTAAGGAGCAAAACTAGAGAAGGGTGGAGCCTCAACAGGACAAAAAGAGAATAAAAATAAAAAATAAAAATTTTTAAAAAAGAATTTTTAAAAAAGGGGGAAAGTGCCTAAACACCAAACTAGACATAGATTTTAATCTCCGAGACTGAATCTGAACATCAATTAAATAAAATTCTTAAAAAGTATCAGGACATTTTATATTCATCTATTCAAATACCATAGCAAACAAAAGGTCTCTCTGAACACTAATACAATGTCAAACGAGAAAATAAAGAATAAAAACTAAAACCAAGGGATTTTTTTTATCCAGCACAGCTGGACCCTCAGGCAGCATAGCTATGAAGCTGTCTGTTTTCTGCAGAAAAACATTGCTTGGGGATCAGCATTGAAAATTTCAAACAAGGGTACGTAACACTAACTGTCATTCGAGCAGGGAGGTACTGCAGCTACTTATAAACATAACCCCAACACCACATAAAAAAACCCATAACACAAGAGTTTGCAAAAGGCCAGCATTTCAGAAAGCATGATTATAATCAGTAGTAAAAACAGATCCTTCAAGAATTGGAAACTAATTCTTCAAATCTTCATGAGACAAAAAATCTGGAAAAAGGAATTTCTGGTCTTTACAGAGACATTGTCTGCTGATCCTGGAGAATTACACAGAACAGAAACACATCTAACCCACAGACCCATGCAACGTACTACATTGGAGGTACACAACACATCTGTATACAACACAGTTGCTTTGAAATTTGATCTCTTACAGTAACAACAACACTCTAAAAGCTCAATGCTATATTTCTTCTGGAGTTTTTGTTGTTCATTGGAATATTTTTGTTTGCTTGGTTTTTTTTGGAAGGAGATGAGTTCATTGGTCTTTGGTGCACTTGAATTATTTTCTATAGTACTGCTGCACTGACATTTCCAAAGAGTGTAGCAAAAACCAGCAAACAAGTAAACTTGAGCTGCCCCAAAGCATCATTTCCTCTGCAATATTTGCATTGAAGACAGAGAAGGTGAGTGAAACAAAACTCAGCAAGATGAAGGCAGCCCTTTGCATAAAGGTGTGAAATACACCAGTTTCAAACCCTCTGTTAATGCACAGGCTTGGAGCAGTTCCCCAAGAGGCCCTGATGGCAGTAAGAAACTGAAAGAAAGAACAAAGAACTTCCCATCTTGTCCCCATTAAGGCATCACTGTTAAACCTACGTGATTTTGTCAATTTTTGAAGTAGAAGAGCATCTACTTTCTTCTTGATCCACATGCAATAATACACAACACATTTTAGTCTTTTTTTAGGTCTGGGGTGTTTGTTTGGTTTTTTTTTTTTAGTGTGTAATGGTGTGTAGATAAATCATTACATTTAGATGCTAGAAGCAACCACTCTGCGAGACATTTGGTTACATGATGTCATCAAACTTTGCAGCAGAACCCACAACCATCCTGAGAAAGCCAATAAAGAAAAAAACCAAAGCAAAATGTTATTTTGTAAAGCATAAATTATAATGTTTAAAGTAACTACTTTTCTCCCTGCTCACCTTTCTACTCAGCTACAAGTAAAACAGGATTTGGAGATCTGCTGAAACCAGACATGTGTGTGAAATAACCGGTTATTAAACACCACGTTTAGAATTTAAGCCTGTGAAAAAAGACACTGAGTACCTACTTATCCCCGCTTGTTCAGCAGTGCAATTTTTATTGAGAAAGTTTTTCCTCTTATCAGGTAATTGCTCGCTGCAAGGTAGCAGCCAGTGTAACAGGACAGCATGATACACCTTTTGTTCCTAAGAAGATGAGAAAAACCTTGGCAAAGCCGGGCACAACCG
>VZTX01016144.1:338691-369746 GCA_013400915.1 Pardalotus punctatus
CCGCTGCCACCGCCGCCGGGCGCCGCCCGGGGGTCCGGCCGGGGCGGGGAGCGGAGCGGAGCGGGGGGACGTCAGCGGGAAGGAATCCGCGGGCACCGAGGGCCGCCGCCGCGGAATGCGCCGCAGCCGCGGATTGCTGCGGCCCCGGGAAAGGGGAGGGGGGGTCTCGGTGAGGGACCCGCGGCCACAGTCCGGCGCTGCCCGGCCGCTCGGGGGGCCTCCCGCCCCGGTCAGCGAACTGCCGCACGCGGTGGGAAGCCCTCGCCGGACCGGGATGACGGCACTGAGAACAGGGAAGCCGGGAGGACGGCGGTGGCTCCGCGTTCGGGGCGATGCTTGCCCTCAGGCCCTTCCCGGGCGGAGAGGAGAGATCGGGGAGCCCGGGCTGAGGGGGACGGGCCGCGGGCAGGGCTGGATGCTGGGGAAACCTTCGGCCGCTCCTGCAAAGCGCTCTCTTGCGCTATGCTGTGGCCTGAGGTACTTGGGAAATTCCTTTAAAAGGTTACAGAATATCAGGAAACTTGGAAAACCGCTGGGAGATGGCGCGAGAGGGAGGAAAGATGTGCACAAGTCGTCAAAGTGAGATTGAAGTTTAGCAGGACGACGGGCTCGTGCTCGTCTCGATCTCAACTTTCCTCTGCACCGTGAGATCCTGGGCACGGATCCTGAGGGAACCGGCACGGCCGGATTTTGGTGCGGGTCACCCCTTCCCTGCGGCGTGAGGGCACTGAAGGACAGCGCTGGCCTGTGGCCGCTGGCGAGGGCCGCTCGGCCGTGGGAGTGCCGGCCCTCTGTGGAAGGCACAGGGCACACAGGAGCTTGGCGTGCTGGGCATACCAGCGGGATTACACCGCGTCCAGCCCAGGGTGCGCTCCTGGCGGCCAGCGGTGGGCCACGGCTGGCTTCGGCACTGAAGCCACTCTGGAAAGCGGGTACACAGTGAACACTTGGTCCGTTGAATGAAGTACTGACCCGAAAATACGGCGCTGTGTTTCCTTCAGTGTTAGAGTAACCCTAGGCGTGCAAAGAAACCTTTCAAATACGGTTAGATTTTAACAAATTTGGAAATAAAAATCACAATATGATCCACTGGTGGGACTAGTCAAGTAAGGCACAGCAGGCCGTAAGGCTGGCTGCTGGAGCTGTGGCTCACTTAGCCACCTACTTGGTGTCCCACAGAGAGAAAAAGTTCTGCGCTTCGATTTCATAGCAAAATACCAGCACTAAGTGGTCTAACGCTGGCTGAAACCAACGGGGCTCTTTCAAAAGACTTGTGGTGGGGCTGTAACAGTCCTGAGGAGCTCGCAGGGCAGCCAGGAGGTTGTTTCATACTGTGGTGCTGTGGATCAGCTCAGCTCAAACCGCTTCTCCACGGCGCTGCCTCTAAGGAAAACAGCCAGGGCTGGTCCTAATTAAAGGAAGCAGAACTGCCTAAAGAACCCATTGGGAAAAGGAAACTGTGCAAGAGAAGCAGGAAACTGAAGAATGGGGTGAGGGAAACGGCAGTTCACGTAAACATAATGAAAATTCATTAGTTTTTAGACATTCATGTTGGGATAAACTCATCTTTCATGAGCTCAGAGAACATGTGATTTAGGGCTAGATTCAACATCCTCCAAAATCCTTGGAAATGTTTCCACTGACTTAAGTAATGTTGGATCAGGACACTATTTGTTAATGCTCTCAATCATTTTTGCTGCAATACACAGTGGCTTGGGAAGTTTGAGACATTTACAGTTGGTATGCTTTTCTCAGCTCCATAAATTATGTGTTTCATCAATTTTGGAATAAAATGGTCCTGATTAGTAGCAGACAAAAATATTTTTTTTTGCTGTACAATCAGGTTTAAATTATCCTCAAATAAATCCCGTAGTTTGTGGGGGTTTTACCTCATCTGAACAAATACCCTTTGTTGTTTTTATGCTGATACTGAACATCTGATAAGAAAACTACCAATCTTTCAGGGTGATTGCTGCCTTTAATTCTTTGATCAGTAATATGCTCACAACCTGAGGGAAGAGGTTGTACAAGAAATATTTGAGTGTAGTTAAAAACACATTCTGTTTTGCATCACTGACAATACAAAGCAAATTTAAGCCCATCAGTGCACTACAAAGCAGCTGGAGCATACTGGGCAATCTGGCTCATTATGGGTAAATCTCTTATCTTTGCCCTATTTTTCCACATTTCTTATTACTAAGGCTGTTTGTATGGAAAGAGGATTTGTACAAGTATTATTCCCCACCTGAAATCATAATCCTCTTTGTGACACTGTAATAACTTCTTCAGCCACCACATGTAATATCATAAACATGCGCTGATGACTTCAGTTGGAAACTAGAGAAAAAAGGTCTGAAGATAAAGTCTGTTTTCTTGGAAACATGGACTATAATCTTACAAATATTCTTGCATGAATTATTATAAGCATATGTGTAGTCCTGCTAAACTCCCTGTGTTTAAATTATCCTGTGTGTAATTCCAGCATAATCTATAGAATTAATGTGGCTCAATCAAGCTATCAAAACCCCATTTGATTTCTGCGTTCTGCTCAATGACTGAAGAAGTGCAAGGGGGCGACTGGTGAGTGCTACTGGTGGAGTCAAGCCTAGTGATCTCCGAGGTGGAGCATTGTCTCCTTCCTACCCATCTGATCCTGATAAAGGGCCTTGGTTTAATCAGCTGGCTCAGCTGAGGAGGAGTGGGACGATTTCCCTGGAGGATAAAGGGAGTCATTTCGGAGAGTTAAATGTGTACAGGAAGATAATTTGCTTTACTGAGTGGTGTGGTTGGGCTGAGGGAGAGGGTTCTGAACTGGGGAGGAGGGTGGTACCAGCCATGGGGCTGGGGAGCAGATGAAGAAATACACCACTGTGTGTGTGTTTGTGGTCATGGGTGTGATTTTTGCCTGGAGCAGAGGAGTAAGTTCCTGGGTGGGATGTGGGAGCTACAGACCTTGGAAGTACTGAAGTGCAGGGAGAAATCAAAGCAGGAGTTGTGCTCCTTCAGCACAGGCAGGAGGTGACTCTGGCGAGGAGGGTCCCGCACCGTGCTGCAGCTGATGGAGCTCGCTGGCCTGCAGGTAACTGGGGGGCAGCTGGCTAAAGACAGGCTGTCCAGTAGCCTGGGGCTTTCAGAAAGGGGAGGGCACTCCAGCATTTCTGGGTTACAGCTATGTTGTCTCCTAAGGATTAAGAAAAAAAATGCTGGTGAGTGAGTGTACTGACCTGGTGAGGCAAAGGGGAGGCTGTACTGCCTGCTTCCCCTTTGATGTGCCTCAGCCAAGAGGCAAGGAGCTAACTAAGCCCTTTTGCAATTCTCTGGACTTTGGGGGAGTCTTTCCCAGGCTGCCATGTCTGTGTTAACTACTCCCAGTTGTGAAATGGCCTGTCCCAGGGTGGTAGTGACACTAACACTCAGTAATGTTTTAGCCTAATTAAGTTTTGTAACTGAAGTTATTAAAATTGCTGTAGGATAAATAGAACTTCTGACTCCAGTAAGACTTGAATCTTACTGATGGTTAAGACCAAACGTTAGCAATAGCATTGAAACTGCAAAATAAGGACTCTACAGAACAACCTTAGTATTACCCAAGTCTGTTCTTAATCTTTCATCTATTAGGATTCCTTTGTAGAGTAATGCAAAGGTAAGCTGGTATAATGTTTATTCATACGTTACTTCAAATTCCTACTTTAAAACGTTGCTGTGCTCATACTGCTAATGACTTTGGACCATTCTGGGGGTATGCAGCATTGCTCTTGGTACTCTGATTAAACATATCATGCTGGATGTGTGCTGTATTGCCTCTCAACTACTTTTCCAGACCACTCTTATCCCATGAGAGACCCTCTTGCCTTGTGGAACAATTACAGACACTAAGAGGCGTTTGTAGCCCACTCCTCTTTCCTCTGTACCAGACTACAGAAGACAACATTTTCTTGACAGTCATTAATTCTACCTAAAAGTAGCTTGCAAGTGTCTTAAAGTCAGCATCTGGAAAAACTAAGTACAGAGACTTCTTTCAAATGCCACAAACTGAATCATGGGGCCAAATTCAGCCTTGATGGAATTATTATCTGATATCTGTGTTCTGTGTTTTCCCTACGTTGCTTGAGTAAATTCCCTTATATGGAGATGTTTTCTGAGATGCACATGATGCCAAAATGCTCAGAGAATTGCATAGGACTGAACTTAAAATACTGAAGTAGGAAAAAAAAAAGGAAATTCAAACATAGACTTTTCTTGAAAGTGTGTTGTGGTGGAAATCCCTCATTTGAGAAGGGATTTGAAGCATCAGTTCTGATAGTTGTAATACTGGGAGCACTGGTCTTAATTTTGGGAAAGACTCCCCTTTGTGACTAACTTTTAAGGACGTAAATGTTACTCATGTTTATGATAAAATAACTTGCTGAAGGGAAAAACTTATCTACATGTTTGTCTTTTTAGAGATTAAGTTTTATTTAAACCAAAACAATATATTCTGTTTGTTAAAATATCTAAATATTTGCTTCTTAATCCATCCCTTTTTTGTTGATTCTAACACTGACGTCATCTTCTGTCCCCCATAATTTTATGAGAATAAGGGGGCTTTGTTACCTGGTGGTGCTAGCTGTTCACAAATAAGCTTAAGGCAGATTTTTCTGGTTTTTTATTTTTATTTGCGGCTCATGACCTTCTCTTAAAATGTGATAGCTGTATTCTTATCAGTGGGGGTATAGCTAGAAGAATAGTTGAATGCTGAAGTACATTCCTTGCTAATATAGGAAAAAACCCCAAATTACCTGTTACCTGATTACTGTTGGGGGTCCCGTGTTGTTATCCTCCCTGATGGGGTGAAAGGCTTGCTGCTGGTGTTGGGTTTTAACGTGTTAAAACCAGGACACAAGTAGAAGGCAACAAAGGACTTCAGATTGCTTGCTGTGCAATCAAAATGCCTGATGTATTTTATAATTCTGTTCCTCAAGAACAGGAACAGCAGTCTGTTGGCTTGCAGCAGGTGGGTCAGAGTGGCCTTTCTCCCTCTTATTTGGTGGCTTCACGCTTCCATCAGTAGGATCTAAACGCTTGCAGACAGATGTCACCAGCATCCAGGTGCCGAAGTGTTTGACTCCGTGTTAACAGCCCTCAGTTTTATTTCACAGTGTATTTACCTACAACAACAGCATAACAAAGCACACAAAGGAAATGCCTGCAGGGGACAGCTTGTGTTACCAGAGCTGCTCCCAGAGAGTAAGACAAGATTTGGTGTGTCTTTCTTCTTTGCTCTATTTCATGTGTGTGAAGAAAAAAACAACTCAGCTCTTGTATCTCTACTTAAGTCGGATTTTGGTAGGAAAATAACTTGGCACTGTATCTTTGTGCTACTTGTAAACACAAGACCTCTTAAAATGATGGCCTTTTCCTTCTTAATTATTTTGCTTCTGATGGCTCTACTTAAAACCTCCCATCAGTCTCTCTGTAGCTCCCGAAGGTCCCTGGGCCACTTCCTTGGCAGTCTTGGGTGAGCCAAGGCTGCGACCAGCCAAGCAGCGCACACCAGGATTTTTCCTCCCCATGGCAGGGGAATGAGCCAGGGAGGATGAGCACACACACACACCTACTGCCAGCACGGGGTTTGAACTGTAATTCTGTGATGACAGAGAGAAATGCCAAGTGAGCTTCACATGAGCTGCTGCTGTTTGCAGCTTGACGGGAACTGCTGATGGGAAGGGGCTGCTGCCTGACTGCCTCAAAAGTATAAACACGGAATATTAAGGAAGTGTTCCACTCTTCTTAAACTCGGAGTGGGTGCAAAAGTTTATGATATAACGTGTTAATTCTAATGCAGAATGACTTTGAAGCCTGAAACCTTGCTTATTTTTCTATTAACCTTAATGAGTCAGTTTTGCCCCCTTTTTGGAGGGGATAATTCTACTAGGGAATCAGAGGAAGAGATAAAACTTTAACTTTGTGGTATTTTGTGCTTCTGTAATTCTTGGCTACTACCTACCACTTTAACTTTCCATATATGCATACAAAATATACGTTTTCACATGTATATCTTGAAGAAGCAATTTCTGTCTCTCCAGGATGCAGATGTTATTACATTTACCATTTGGCTGATGCCTGCTCAGCATGATCTAAGATTGATTTCAACACTTTATCTCCCTTCCTGAACCTCCAACTTTATTTTTATGCCACTTGAGCACATTCTCCTTGCTTTTATTTGAGTGCATCTCTTAACAGGTCTGGACCAATTCATGTCTTTCAAGGACTGGTGTGTTATGCCCTTTTTATTCTTCATTCTCAATTGTGTTCCCCAATAACATCACAAGAGAATTGATTTAAAATAGTGTGTGGCATCTTTTTCATGCAACTTCATGCTGCATTATTCAAGTTTGTTTATTTGGGTGCCAAACACAAAATAATTACAGTAATTGACCTGGGAACAGATCCGTTATTTGATGGTTAAAGTCTTCACGCTCACTTATGGGAACAAGACTCTGTTTGAGAAGTGCTGATATTTTAAAAGGTTGGTTAATTAACCAATATAATAATAATCTTAATGCAGTCTTAATAATCAAAATCTTAATATAGAAAAAAGGAATAAACCCATTCTCCTTGCTGCCTAATTCTGTGACTTCTCCCAGTTTTAATTATCCAGGCAGTATTTTCTAAACAAGACTAATTCCTTGCCAGAAGTATTTTCCACCTCTGACATGGTATTCTTACAAGCTTGAGAAAAGGTGCTGGTTTTTGCCTCTCTGTTAGCTTTAGTTCATTATCCTTCTATGAAATCTCATGATAAAGATATACTTAGAAATTAAGATAATTTCAAGAGCGAAACAATACATAGCAAGTGATCCTCAGAGTGCTTTATAGGGTTATTTGGGACTGAAATGGTGAAAGAAGTGAAGACTGCTGAGTGTTGCACATGAGTGACTAGCTGAGATACTGTGGCATTTAGCCAGAGGCTGGCTACCGTGGCATGGAAACTCAGTTATTACAATAGTTTGGATCCCAAATCTGTTTGAATAAGAGAGGTTTCAAATAATCCATGTCACTGTTAATGTACTTCAGTACATGTCAGAGGATGTGATTCAGACTTGGGGGGAGAGAAGGGAATTAGGAATAGCTGATGCTCAGATAACTGAGACTCTACCAGAATACAGAGTGCTGAGGTTTTTAGCCACTTTATCCCAGATCATTAATCTTGTCCATTTTATGCTCACATTGCATCCCGCAAAACTTCAGACTTTCCAGAAGACGTTGAGTGTGGGGTTTTTTTGGATGGTTTGGGTTTTTTAATTTTGTTTTGGGTTTTTAAATTTTTTTTTTATTTGCTTGTTTATTTTGGCTTTGTGGTTTTTTTTGGTGCTATGGAGACGTATTTTTTCCCTTTTTTTTTTTTCTTTCTCCCAAACTGAAACAAGGATTTAATATATAAATAATTATTTTCTTAAGTTTTAATGCAAGTAATACCTATTTTTTGAAACCCAGTGATATCAATATGATGTCCTTAGTGTGTGCTGGTTGTGCCTGCTCAGTAGCAAATGCAGCATTGGAGATGGTTCAGTTCTGTGTCTGCAGTTCCCACATGGCCAAAAGAGGCTGGGGGATGGAGTGGAAAGTGTTGGTAAATGTTTATTTGTAAACACAAAGGAAAATTCTGGTAATGGAGGTTAAAACTGTAAGTAAACAGATACAAAACAAAGTTGTATCTGCATACTGTAATAAACTTTCTTCAGAGGAAAAGCTGGAAAATGGGCATGTAGAAATGTTGATTACATCACAGCACAGTGCTGAACTGTGTAAATTCAGTCTAACCAGTATAAAACCTTAATTTCTTTGTCATATATTCTGACTCTTCAATAAACCTGAAAGAACTTGGTGGGCCTGGGAGCTGTGTTAGGGGAGCAAGGCAGTGGTAATAATTTCTTTGTTCTCAGAATTACCTCTTCAGTCTTTCCAAAGTAATACTTTACATGGAAGCAGCTCACTCTGTGTTTCCTCAGCCTTCCTATTCCACCCCACTGTTATTCAAGGAAGAAGTTAGATGAAGATTTTCATGAATTATCTCTAGTCTGGAGTTCAATGAAAAATATGTTTAGAATTGGGATGTGCTCTAAGATAATTATATTCGCTTGTCAGTGGTCATCTTCTATTTGGAAGTGACAGAGGAGTGGAGATCCTTCCACCAAAAATTTTTGAAGGAATTTATTTATTATCTAACTCCACTGAAAAAATCTAACTTAGTGTACCCTGTTACAAAGTTATTTTTTAAAGGAATTATTTAAGAATTAATGCATTAAGTATTAATGCAGAGTTGCTAAGATATCACTTAACTGCTTTACAAGTATGGCTACATTACTTTTCATATTCTGCTTTTCAGTGTGGACATAAAAAGCACATTTAACTGTAATTCCCAGCTGTCATGCTTGCTTTTTCACAAATGGGTGCCTGCAAAAACAGGCCCTGTTTACTGCTGCTGAATAATAATTTCTGGATTTCATCTTGGCAGTGAATGTTGGGGAAATATCCTTTAAGCCACTGAATTGGAGGTTAGGACATTCATTTCAGTGTCAGCTGACATCCCAAGCTGGATCACAAATGAAAAGCAGCAGAGTTCAATTGCAGTGTTTAACAATAAAGCAGGAAACTCTAATTGCCAAGCTACTGGCAGCTGAAAGTAGAATTTACAGTAATGCTAACTGAGCAGATCTGGTGTTGATATAGCATTACAAATATCCCCTCTCTTAAACCAAGTAGAGGGGGTTGATTTTAAGAACCTACTGTGCACCAGTGCATAGAAAAGGTAGGAGGATTATGTAGAGCAACTTCAGTGCTGGGTCTAAAATACTTCTTACATCTCAATATTAAACAAATACTCTAACTTTGTTATGGACTCCCTTAAAAATTATTTGCTGCATAGTGCAAGGACAATCTAATCCGTCTAAGAATATTCTCCTTCTCTTCCTCTGAAGTTTATACAAAATATCTTTGATCATCTGTCTAAATCCAGTACGGTCCAGGTCATCTCATGGCATAGTCATGAATACCTGATTTTTGTATTAAAAACTCCCCCACCCCCAACACGCCTCAAAAAAACCCCAAAACAAAACCAAAAAAGCACTCCAAACTGCAAATGAAACATTCTGGGTGGAACAGTAGACTGCTGTCTGTGCTACCATCCATTAATTCATTAATTTACAATATACTTGTTTAATATGCATAATATCTTAATTGATAAAGTGTTATAAGTTGTTTGAAACATTAACATTCCTTGGAGAGACCCTCATTTCCCTCATTTTTGTCTGATAAATATTATTATCCCTACTCTATCTCTTGTTAGAGAATAACAAACACATCAAACATCTTGTTCAGCTTTGTTCCTCAGGTATGTGCAAAGATAACACAAGGTATGTGTAAAACTCACATTATCAATGGACAAATACATCTTTTTATAGATGCGTGCATGGTTAAATCCTCTCCCTGGCACAGCAAAATGTGAGATTGCTTATTTCCGTTAAATGCTTATTTCTGTCTGACTAGTTAATGAGCTGGATAATAAAACATGTTAAAAAGTTTTGGGCAAGAAAGTGAAATGGATATAAGAAATTCTTATTGAGAAGTTTTACAATCTGCAGAGTAGTCACCTGAGTTTAAATAAGTATGTCAACAACGGTAGATCTTCAGGTATCATATGTCACTTTCACTTCCTTCTCCATTGCCACTGCAGCATGAAACAGCAATGTAGAGGAAAAATGTTGTCCAAAGCTGTTGCTGTGAGAACTACTGGTTTTCTTGAATTCTTGTGCAAGATTCTGTCCCTTACCAAGAGCTTTCTGCAAGATGACCTTTGCTTCTGAGTACTTCCTATTGATTTCAACAATGGGGGTCATGAGACTACCATTATGCCATCAGGAAGTATGGTCATCGGAAAAAGTCAAATTCAAGTTTCAGAAAGGTCTAGGCTCAATTTGTGCTGCGAGCAACCTGAGGGCTCAGTTAGTTTCCTGGGTCCTCACCCAGCTCCTGGAACAACCAGGAGTTTTTTGGCACAGCAGGCAGTGCCAGCATGGGCCAGCCAAAGGAGAGGCAGCCCAAAGTGCCGACTGAGAGCCAGGGAGCGTCCCCAAACCCCTTGCACGTGGTCACTGGTGCTCTGCTGGTTTTGGTTTTCTGTGCCATAACACAGACACAATCCTCCCAACCCATTACCCACTGGCCAATTACAGAATGTTCAATTGAACTATCGTTGTGTGTTCGTGGCATGTACCGCCAGCTACCAGAAACAAAGGGGGATTGCCATGGCTACAGTCCTGGTATGCTTATGTTCATTCCCAGTGCCTCCTGGGGGGAGAGCAGAAGTTCCTTTAGAGAACTAGAGCCATTCTCAGCTCAGCAGCTCGTGTCTGTGGCAGTACCTCCACCACCCAGCACAGGGACTTGGTTTCAGGTGTGATCGGGGGGAAAGGCAACACAAATGTGATTTGGAGGGAGACGCAAGCACCGTGTATGCAATGTGTTTGAACGACCATGAAGACATCTCCCAAGGGCCTGTCAGAACCCCTCATTTCCATTAAGAAGATGTAAGAGACAGAGAAATGGTGACAGTGAGTCTTTCATGCTGTTTGCCAAGGCCTGAAGTTTGGGGCAAAAATGTCTTCAATTGGATTGTGCTGCTTGGCACTAAACGAAGAAAAGGTTTTTGTGCAAGTGCTGCTTTCTAACTCCCTCTGAGCTACTCTTCCCTGCAGGCATCCTACTTTTGTCCAGTCCCAGGGAAGCTGGCGGCTGCTTGGATGCAGTCAGTGACAGCACATTGGCTAAGGCACACTGCTGAGCTCGTTTGGAGGTGAAAAAGAGGATGGAAAGGATGGTAATTTTGGGTCTGTTTATGTTCTGGGGCCCCTTGCACAGATTTAAGAGGATCTTTTTGCTCTACAAACATGGTTTGCATTTGTATGTTTAAAATTATCTATGCACTATTTGTATACAGTGATCTTTTGTTTCAAGGCATTAACTGTCCTATGTCATGACAGGGTGTTTTTGCATGGAGAAACAGGTGTCCAAAGAATTGTGTGAGTACAGCTTCCAAGGTTGTTTTTGAGACTTTAACTACTGTTCCTAGAGATCCTTAATGCCTTGCAAAATGTAATAGAACAGCATAACTTTATTGGAACAGTCGTGGCTGAGTTGTAAAAATTTGAATCATTGGCTGAAAGTAGATCTGGCTGTTTAGCTTTTTTTCTGGTATAACATGGAAATGATCTCTTAAGCTGTTTTTATCAAGAGTCAACCTTTTTCTTATATAGTTATTTTATTACATTCTAACTGGTGCTGCTCTTTTACCTTCCCTTCCTCCTTTTCTGGAATAAAATTAACCTGTTGTTAAATATACATTATATACTCTCCAGTAGGAGACAACCAGGTCAAAAGAGAAGCAGCTCTGAATGTTTAATATTTGTCAACGAATGCATATCTAGATAAAACAATCTGATAACTAAAACTCATTTAGAATTTGGCTTCTGTGCTAGGACTCAGGGAAAGAATTTCTGGATGCCTTCTGTTCTCTTTGAAAATCTCTGCCAATTTTGATGATGGTATTTCCATAAAGTCATATTTGTTTTCTTTAAGAATACATGTCTTCCTCATTTTACTTTGAATCTAAAAGGAATTATGGATTTCTCTTTTGGAAATGGAGAGAAAAAAGAGGTAATATATTTTACATCAAACATCTCTTTATGTAATGCAAATGTGTTTGCCATATTATTAATATTTAAGAGAAAAAAAGAGACATTGTGAACCCCAAGAATCTAAACTTAAGGAATCCAGTCAGCGACCTTTAAGTCTTTGGCTAGACCCGGGGAGGGCTGTTTTCTGTTCTGTGCTGGGAGAGGAAGAATGCAGCTTTCCCCTAGAACAATAGACTGTTTGATTGTACCCACCTTCTAAAAACAAAAGATAAGAAAGAGCTTCTCAATAACAAAATGCTAGTTTACCTCAGCTCCATTGTGCTTTTGGAGAGAACTAGCAGTTATTTGAGATAATCTTCAAGGAAAAGTCATCCTGGTTGATAACAAAACTTCCTTCAAGAGAACTTGAGCCAGAGGTCTTTTTTCGGAACTGTCTCCTATGGCTGAGATGCAGGGTTTTGTTGAAGGCTTTGGTCAGAGTTAGGCTGTGATCTTCCCATTTCTGAGCTCTCCAGAGCAGCTCTACCTGCTTCAACTCTACAGACTTCTGGGTCATTTCTAATCCAAGTTTTCACTTGCTAGAACTAATTATAAACTGCTGAAAAGGAAATGCCCTTAACTCAAGTAGGCACTTGAGCCACGAAGGAAAATAGCAGTACCAGGGAATGGGTACCATCCCACACTTTCATAGCCAACTATCTGAATTAAAAACCACTTTATATGTGTAATTTTAACCTGCGTTTCCCAGGTTGACCAGAGTAAAGAACATGTTATTAGGGGAACACAGGCAGAGATACTCTTGACTTTGCTACCCCAGAAGGCTGACTGTGAAGAAAAGTGTGAAAAGTCTTCCCAAATCCTTGAAAATGAGACTCCTCCACATCACATGACCTGGAGCAACCCAATTTTCAGGACAGCCTCTTGTGAAGAAATCTACTTTTGCCTTCAGAGTGTTTACATGGGAGGTTACAAGTCTGAACAGGCAAGTTCTTTCTTTCAGCGGTACTCATTGCCATGCAGGTGACAGGTGAAAGAAAATTCCTGGAACTCCGCAGTGTTCAAAGGCACACTCACAAAGTTTATGAACCCGCAGTTGGAAAGCACACCAAAACCCCAAACCGTGCCCTGGGCAGGGCTCTGAGGGAGCACCAGAGCAGCCAGAGATGCTTTCAGCGAGGCATTCATCCCGAGCAGGATGAGGACAGGCTGATTCTGCTCAGCGCAGGAGCTGGGCGCTGGCTGCGCTCGCTGTGGCTCTGCCTCCCTGCTAGACCAGGGCCGTTCAGGCACGGGATGTGCTGCATGAATGGCAGCATCCACTGCCTTGCTCTCCTCATGCTTCTCCAAACCTCAGGGCATTGATCCTGTGCTGTTGCCCCTTACCCAGAGCAGAGGAAGAGGCTGCCTCTGTCCTCTTCCCCTCTACTCTAGTTCCCTTGCCGAACAGAAAGAAATATTCGGGAGAGAAAGCACTGATCTAAAATAAACTACCATTAGCCATAATAAAGTCCACTGTATCTTCAATTTATCAAACTATTTGCAACTGTGCAGAAAGTCATGGTAACATAGCCCTCACACAAGTTCAGGGGAAAAAAGTCCTTGGACACATCAGATTTATTTCAACTGAGTAATTTTCAAGGACCTCAGTATGTGCTGCACAAAGTCCTTCTCACATAGCCTTAACCTATTAACTGCTCTTTAATTTCAGACATAATCTCAGTTAAAACCCACAAAAACTCCCTGTTCTGAACCCACATGTGACCACATCAAGGGACTCTACTTATGCTGAGGATTATTAAGCCTGTTGGACAGGTTATAACAGCGGCTTCCCCACAGGGCCTTGCAATACTGTGAGAGTAGTTTTCTGCACAATGTTTTCTGATGATTTCTAACAATTTTCTGTGTAAAGCAACCTATTCTTCTGGACCCTTGTTTTCTAACAGCAGGAACCACTGTTTCTGTTCAGCTAAATTCCACCCCCTACTCTCTACCAGAATAGCTGCTGCAATGTTTTGACATCTGATGCTGAGGAAAAGGCTTCCGAGAGAGTCTCCTCCTGCGGCAGTGCGAGGAGTTGCTCTCGGCTCCACCGGAGCCAGGCTGTGCACTCTGGAGGGCGTTTCTACTCTTTGAGCTTTTTTCTGTTTATGTTTCTGTAGCCAGCTCCATAGCTCCGTGTGTGTACAGATGACAGATGTGTTTATATTGCTTTATAGGTGGAGTAGTTGTAGAATTACATTTCACCAGATGAATGTGAAATGCTGGAGTGTCCTTTCACACACTTACTGCCAACCAAATACCTTTAAAAAGTTGTTCCAATGTACAGGATACCATTCTTCATGGCAAAGTCTTAAGTGCATTTTGTACTGTTGAAAGTAAGGTACTTAAAATGAGAAAACAGGACACACTGAAAGCCAAATTCACTGTATCAGGAAAAGAGGGAAATGCTGTTCCTTCCTTTATTACTGATTTTTCTTTTTCCTCCCTTTTAAAGCTTGAACCAGTTCAATTTCCCCAACTGACAGTTTTGCTCTGTTTGATGTACATTCGGTAAGGCTTTTTGTACATAAGCTTTGAAGAAAGCATTTCTTAACTTGCTAAGTATTGTGCCTGTAGCATGACACTTGTCACTTCTTTATTTATCTCAAGAAGTGAGCAACAATTTTCAAAAGGTGCACAACAGATTATAAGGACAGTTTTGAAAAAACCAGAGGAAAAATTATACTGGTTTAATGCTCTGGGGGTTCTGGAAGACCGTAAAGTACAAACTGTCATGAAGTCAACTTAATATAACTGTTTCCTTTATACTCTAAGGATTCACAAGGGACTTCACTGCTAGCATAAAGGAAACAAAGTCTGTTGTGCTAGAAAAAGACTTTGTTCCTCACAATTTAAAAAATGATACAAAATTTCCTTACAGGAAATGTTACATTCATACAAATTCCCATATTTATTTGTAGACAAAAATTACCATTCACACAGCAGGAAAACTAGATGAAAACAGTGACAGTATAGACCTAGAGCCACTATGGGTTATTGGTGAGCAGACCTACATGATAGCAATAAATACAACTATACAAAAATTTTACTCAAATGTAGAGAAATCTTTATTCTCTCATTTTTCAGTACCAGCTTAATTTCTTAACAGGAACTCTTGAAAATAAATTACTGCAGGAATACGAGTGAGGAGCTTGCAGAGTCTATTTTAGGTAAAGCTTAGCTTGTTTTCTGTTGTTACACTATTCGACCAAGATATACTGACTTGGCATATTTTTTCTTTAGATCAGGCCACTGAACAATGAAATAATCTGAAAAGTAGTAAAGAATCTTTCCAGACAGGGATAAAGTTTCCACACGGCAGATGCTCTCTACATACACAATGGTTGTTCTCTTTATTCGTAGAAGACCAAGAAGAAAAGCAGATATACAGATAGGAACACATGTTCCTGGTCCATTGCACAATATCTGAAAGAGATGAAACACATTGCAAAAGTAAATAATGAGGTTTTCCATACAGTAAAGAATTAAAAGTGTGTATATTCATTTAACATTACATTTACACAAAAAATACACTTCAAAAGATAATAAAAAACCCAGAAAAGGCAAGTGAATATGAAAAAAGGGGGCGGGGGGAGGGGAACAAAAGACATTATTCCAAAGTAGGTGTCAAAAATACTATCAGTTTTTTACATTTCATGAAGGAGGAAAAGATCTCTAAGACGGCACACTTATCTGTGTGAAGGAAAAGTTTACAATTCCTTGACTCAAGGATATAAAACCAAAAGGGCTTCCAATCTTATCCACAGCTTTGTGTGGTATCAGTCATGAAATCTGTGCACATAATAAAGCCAAAGAAATTTAATTAGGATTAAACCTGGGATCCGGTTATAAACCTCTTGAACCTTGGCTTAAGTCAGCAAAACACTTAAGAGTTCATTAAAAATGTGCTGATGAATTAGGACCTTCACAAGAATATTAGCTAATATTCTTGATTTTATTCTTGATATTTATTCTTGATATTCTATATTTTTTATTTTTAATAAACAGTAGGAAACAGTTACAAGCATACAGAAGGAAGGTGTTTTGGTAAAAACATGTCTTGTGCTTTGAGCAGAGGATCTCAAATTCACTTAAAAATGTTAACAACAGAAGAAAGTACTCTTAATTTTAGACGTTGTTCAACTGAAACCCAAATTGCTTAAAAGTAAAAAGTTTAAACCAGGGTATATTAGGCACTCCACTTGATATCAAAATTGATTTCAGGCAAGAAATTTCTTACTAAACTTAAATACTACCATGTAATGAGCACTTTTCTGCACAGCTGGGGTTACATGGAAATAAAGAGTTCTTTTATAAAATCATGGCTCTATATCCCATAAACGCACATTTTTTTGTTCCAAGTTCACCAGCTTGTTTGTGAAATGTATTATGCTGGTGGGGAAAAAATCTGAGTTTCTGCTTCAGGGCTGCAACAATTGTTTCAGAATGTTTCTTTTCCTGCTTCACGGCAAGATCCCAGTGATAAACAGGTTAGCAGCACCTCGCCTCAGTTAAAAGCAGCAACAGCTTTGGTGCTATGGAGTTCCAAATTCTCTCACCTGCACTTTGCCTTGACCATAGCCCCAGAAATCCAGCTTGGAGCAGTGATGACTGTAATGCTGTGTTTTCTTACCAGAATAAACAGACTGCAATACTGTTTATAAAAATGTTCTGATTATATCGTTGATCTTAACTGAACTATTTATTCATGCAAGACTTGCTGAAGTTTTCTCAAAGTCCCTTACAAGTAACATGCTCTATGCAGTTTTAATCTTGACACTTTAGGGTATCAACATACACAGATACTTGAATTTCAAATGTGCAATTTCTTTCTTATTTTGTATTAGCAACTATATAGCTAAGAAGCTGAACACATCAACTCTGCACACTAGAATTTTGAAATCAGAGTAAGGTACTGTGGTTTCAAACCTCCTGCTGAACCTGATTTCAAGCATATCCATGATGGGACTTTAAATCCTACTCTACAATCTACTGAGAATGAAGATCTGTTTTTTTATACATTTGGCTTGGTAAGAACATAAACCAACCACACATGCTGTCTTTTAGCATTTCAAAGAAACTTTTCCATGCCTGTGAACTAAATGATGCATTTTGTCATATTTCCTGAAAAGTTTGATTAATTTGCATGGATGTTGGCTGTGATACTGGTACATGATTACTGACATGTAACTTAAGGCATGTTTAGGTATCTCTATTTGTAATAACATTTGTTACTGTAGTGTAAACAAAGGCATAGGAAATGTGTTCTCCTGTGTCTGCAGGCAAAACCCACCAATTTAAAAGGAAAGGATCAGAATACGACATTTACCTTCAGCAGCTCTATAAATCTAATTTCTTATTAATTGCTTTTATATAAAAATCGAATAGTTCTTGCCTTTGTGTTTCAGATATTTTCCACAGCTGTTGAAAAAAAAACAACAAGCTAAGCCAGCAGTCTGGCACACTGGGAACACTGGCACATGGCACTGCTGCTGATAAAAGCTACTTTAGAGTTGGTGAATACAAGAGTGACATTTACCCGTGAAAACACTGAAAGCAGAGCTCGCAGCTTCACTGGGACTAAATGCCACTGGTTAAAGCAAAAATGAGTAAAGTAGAAAACTTGCAGCTCTTCTCATCAATACATGAACATACTATTGCTGTACATATTTTAAAGAACAAGTGTATAAGTACTACTTATATTCCCAAATTACAACAATCAAAAGGACAACATACGTCCCTCTAAACTTAACAGAAAGTGGAAAACTAATTTGTGATTTGCTTTGCATAGGCAACTGTCAACACCTGCTGTTCTCCTTAATGACTTCTGCAGAGATTGGCCTTTTGTCACCTGGTCAAGAGCAGAAAAACTGCCCTGCTCCCTGGGGCTGGGGAGGATGTGGTGTGGGAATGCTGTTTGCTGCTGGGGGGATGTGCATGTGTGAGCTCAAGATTGTGCTGCTTACCAGGGATGGAGCTACCTTCTGCAGTACCTTTAGGACATTGCTCAGGCCTCCTTCATCCTGGTAATGCTCCCTACTCCACAGTGCTGAACAACTGGACATGAGACTAAGGGAACAGGAGAATAGGAGTGTTGGTGATAGACAACTACTGAGAGAGGCAAAGGCAAGTGGAGTAATACAAAATGGACCAAAGCTGGGTTACCTGCATTATATATATGCACATATATATATATATATATATACACATATATATATATACACATATATATATATCTATGCAATTCCTACTGTTTAACTGCTATGCAGTATCATTTTAACAATTAGGTGTTCCTATGTTATAGGAATAATGAATGNGCTATGCAGTACCATTTTAACAATTAGGTGTTCCTATGTTATAGGAATAATGAATGTTTTTGTTCATGTGTTTTTTGTGTTGATGGGGGGAGGAGGTTGTTTCTGTGGCACAAGAAGAGAGAATCTGCAATGAACTCATTTGTATTCTGCTATGTAAATTACAGCATCTTCTGAGCTTACCAGCACTTGCTTGATTTTAGTACTATATTACTATTTTGACAGCTTCACACTAATGTCCTGTAAGATGAAGTATCCAGCTGAACATTTAATATTGGAGATGCTCTAATGGTAAAATTAAGCTCCCCAAAGCATTTGTGAAGAAATATCTCAAATTTTAATTGTATGAACTCATGACCAAGATGTAAGCCTAGAGAGTCAAGAAGCATGGGGTGTACTCACAGCTCTGTTGTGGACTCACCACAGGATTTGGGGCACAGTATTTGCTTTCTCTCACATGAGTATTTTTTGTTTTTAACAGGTGGAAAACAATAATTTACTCCTCAGAGAGGATGCATTAAAATTCTGTAAATCCTTCTCAACGAAAATCTCAAGGTATGGAGAGTATTGCTTTTATTAGCAAGTGTTTTGGTTCAGTAGCACACTTTGAGAGTAAGTTAAAATGTACATGCTATTTTCTTTCGACTAAAATTTTTTCTTTTTAACACATTAAGATAGCCATTACAGCCATAGCCATTAAGAATCAATTTCTGAGAGTAACTTTGATGGCAGCCAGTCTGGATGGCAAACAGTGAAAAATTGTTACTTTTCCCCCCTATATTGGTAACTCTAAATGGTTTCAAGAGATACATTGTTAATCTACAGAGAGTTACTGCAGTTACAGAAATAAGATCATTTTAGGGAAGACAAATTTGTTTGGTAGTCAGGAAAACATGAGAAACCTGAGAACTGAGGAGAAAAAGGGATTTTTCCTCACTCAAATACTTGAGCATATTGAGAGAGGGTGCTCTTATTGAAGCTTTTGCTAGTCTTGCTCTTTAGTATGTCTGAAAATTCAAGTTTTGAACCTTGAGAAAAATTAGCTTAGAATTGTTGATACTTTTTAAGGTTTAAATAAAGCACGAACCTTTTTCAACAATTCCTTATTATTGCTATTGATGGGGAGAAAGAAGAATTTCAGGTTCTGTTTGAACAATAGAAAGGTTATTAAACTGCCTACTGATTTATTCTTTTTGAAGAATGAAGATCTTATCCAGTTCACTTTCCTCCACCACCTGCATATAAAACCAGCTAAAACTTCACACCCTATTTGCTGTTTGAACTTAACTGCAGAATGCAAGGCAGGACAAAAAAAAGCCGAAAAACTAGCTGTGTAGTCTGATGTAGATCAGGCAATTAAGGTAGAACTGAATTATACCTGGGTACACTTTTATCTTCTACTGTCTAAATCACTTGAATCATCAGGGCTGCAAGAAGGTGGTTACAGTGTCCTACAGGAACAGCCTGTGTGGGGGCTGGTCAGCAGCTGCAGCATTGCCCTGAAATCCTTTCTGCTCCCCTCTGGATCTCGCTGGGACAGAGCTGTTGTTATTATCACACAGTACACCCAGTGAGGTGCTCTTCTAAACAAGCACAGACATGTGTGGTCCTACAGGCAGATTACCTAACCAGGATAAATAAGATCAGTGACTGCCAGAGTGGGGAAGAGAGAAGTGGAAGAGCAAGGACTTCAATTACTACACTACACAGCTGGGGTTCTATTTGTTTCTGAGTGTGCTTTCATCCTAGAATGAAACAGATTGGGAACCATTGCCTTTTATGTAGCTGTCACTTTATAAAGGTTGGGGGAGAGAGATATGAAAATCCTACTTAGTGGATTTTTCTATGGGAGAAAAGGAGAGCTTCTGTAAAGCCACTAGGAACCAGATGCAAGGATTTAATAGTAACAGCACTAGGCATTGTCACTTCTGCCTTCTAGGCCTGACCCAGAGTTACCAACACCTTGTCCTCAGGGGCAAGAGACAAGGGAAGAGGCCCAGCTGATGTGATTTGCATCAGCATCCGCATATAAAGTAGCAAGGGAAGCTCTTAGTTCCTGGATTTCAGCAGAGCACAGGGGCTTAGCCATGCATGTGGCTATTTGACACTGTAAAGACTTAAACAGCTCAGGTCTGCTTCTGGGTATGCCCAAGGGCTTTACTGATGAAAAGAAAAGATATGGCTGGGGTCATTAAGAGTGTCAGAAGTTAGGCAACAGCCTAGTGAGGAAAGTTTGAGAATCTTGATTTGGATGCCTAAAGAAACATGCAAGGTTTAATTTCTTCTTTTTTTTTTTTCTTTTTAAGGAGTCTAACCTTAGGCACCTTACTTAAGTGCTCCTGTATGCCAGGTGTGTCATTGGGATTAAAAGGTCTTTGGAGTGGTAGTTTCCATTGTCATACTTCCCAGCCTAGTTGCCAAATGTAAAAGGAGAAACACAGAATGATCAATTAAAAATAATAATAAATGACAGCTGTGAAACTGGTACTAAGGCTCAAGTCTGTGAAAATGTTAGTGTTGGTTATTAAAACATTATGTTAACACTCAGGCTGTCAGTGGGACCAACAAAACAACCATTGAGTCTTTTGAGAAACTGTGGGAGATGGATAGAAGGTTGGTTAAAAAAGAACCAGATTGCCAAAGCAGATACAGGGTGGAAAATAAACTAAGTCCCTACCTACATTACTGTGGAGTGGCTATGTGGTTTATTGCTGCTGACAAAACAGTAGGAAGTAAAAAAAAAATTTGACCAAGTGTAGATGAAAAAGTTGGTCATAAAAGAATTTAGTAAAAAGCCTTGGCCAAGTAAATGAAATTGTAGGTACTGAACTACATCTCTAGCTACAATACTAGGTACTAGCTAGTTTTCAGCAATGTTACCTTGGCCAAATCTGAACCTGACTACAGTCTCTTGGTCACCATGAGAAATACCATCCAACCTCTTAGAGCCTCTTCGTAAACAATTTTTATCTCTCTTGATATAAAAAGTACTGCTTATTCTAGTAGTCTGCTTCTACTTGAAAGGATAAATTAAATCCAAGGATTGTTAAATATACTAATGTATGTCACTAACAGTGGCCTAAAATGAGCCTTTAATTGCAAATCTCAGTGTGTCTTTCATTAGTCAGGCAGTTGTTTAACTTGAACTTGAAACCAGTATTTTAGGTTAACAAAACATGACATTTTATATGTACATAAAACATCTCTTGGGCTACTGCCTAATCCCTGAAGTTGGTATAACAAAGAATGTGCATCAAATACCTGTCTGAAATATTCTCACAGTGTAAAACCTAGAGGTGTTGGCAGTCTGTATCTGCATACCAGTGGTTAGATTTAGCAAGACTGTTATACTCTAGAACATCCATGGAAGTGTGACCAGGGAGTTCATTAGATTCATAATGAACCTGACAGCTGATGAGTTAAGACTCTTTTACGTCTAAAAATGCCTCCTAAAATCTAAGATCTCAATTCATCTTTACTGCTACTTGTGTCCTCCCTCTGGAAAGCAGTGTCTACAGGCACGTCTGATGAGCAGTCACAGAAAGGGCAGAGCTACAGGGCAGCTTTGAACCAACTGACTGGAATAGCTTTAGATGTTTATCTGTGCTCAGCACAGGGCAATTCTGCACTGGGGCTGCGGGGTAGCTGTACAGAGTACACAAGGTAGGAGGGTGAATTAGATTCCTTTTCATCGACACTGAGAAGTTCAACACAATTCTGATGTCTTCACTTTGTTTTCTTTTTAGATGAAACAATTTGTATCACTGAAGGTCTTAATCCAGTGCTCTTACTCTTGCTTATTTCGACTGTTTTGATCCTAGAACAATAGTAGATCAGACATACTGTCAATCTGGTCCAAAAGAATTCCAAAGACTCGGGAAAGATTCAGCGTACAAAAGAATGCAGCAGATAGTATTAATATTGCATTATACAAAGTTCACTTGTTATGAAATGAATAGAGAAAAAAATGCTGCCACCCAGATTTTGTAGCTTTCCACAAAGTTCCAATTAGAACTGTGATATAAGGGACAATAACTTACTATCTGTCACAGTAATTTGTGAGAGTGTTATGAACTTAAGACATTTTGGGCAGGGCACAAAGAATGGAAAATCTCAGCTCAATGAAATAATGATCTCTTTTCATTTAGCTTACTGTGTGAACACTTCTGTAACCAGAAGCCGCCTTCAGAAGTCAGTTTAACCAGTCAGGGGACCAGGCATGTGTGATGGGATGTGCAGTCATGAAAGAATAGGTAGATTGCTACAAGCACGATGAGCTGTGCAGGTTTCAGGCTTCTAGACAAAAGTTTAAAAAGGAGAGACACTCAACTGACAGCTGGTGGGGAGGGAGAGACAGCAGAGCCTGTACTTGCTGTGCAAATGTAAACTTACTACAGACTTCCCACAGGAAGGAGGCCCTAATGTAGGAGCACCGCCTTCTTAGCCTGATTTAATCCAGGTTTTTCCAAATAGCAGTGATCTGATAATACCTACTTACTTCAGGCTCTGTAGTGCCCTGAGGTAGCATGAACTGTTGAGAAGTGTCCCCAGAAAAGGAAAAAGAAGTCCAGTCCTAAGGGTCCAGGATGAGCAATCTGCTAATGAATGGAGCTTTATGCAGCATTTCTGCACAATTCTAGGTGAAATTTAATTGCATTAAAGGATAGCAAATCACTGACCCAATTACATAACCCATCTATGGCTAAAAACAAGGACTGGATACAATATTTTGCCGGTTCTGCTGTGTGGTAGGTGCACATCCTTCATTTTCAGTTTGGACTTCAGGTATGCCAGAATCACCAGGATAATCAGACCCAGGCAAAAGGCTAGATCACCTGAAAACCTAGTTGCAGGGTTGGCAAACTGGCCCAAGGACAATGGTTCTTTAAGCAGCAGGAGAACTGAAGACCAGTTTCTTTTGAACTTGTATCTGACTTCAAGCATATTGTACGAAAAGATGTAACTTTAGTCCTTCTTGTATATCAAATAATCTATGTAATATTCAGTAATTTTTTCTAGCTTTGGAAAAAATCTTTGTACAGCTTGTCTAATTTTCTGTAAATAAGAAGGATTTGCATCTTTTTCTAGATAATAGATCTTATAACATCTTGTTCTGGTTTTACATTTCTTCTTAGCCTTTCTCTCAATTAAGACAATAAAAGCCTCTCTTCTCTGACCAGCTGCCTGTTTGCACAGTAGGAATTTGCACTCTTTGAGACTGCATGCTAAATCTGGCTGCAGCTGATGAATGGTTTTAAAAGCTTTTCTGGGGGAAAGTAGGTGTAAGCAGTGTGTGCACAACCCTTATTTCCCTGGCATTTTAGGTCTCTGTATAGGAAGGTTGTCTAAGGCAGACAGATGTTGCAAAAACTGCCCACGATGCATTCACCTGCAAAACACTGACACATTTCTATAATTCTTGGCTATAGAAACACAAGCCAATCATCACTTCTGACATCTTAATTGTTACTTGGTTTAATATCTCTAAAGGGACTTAACTGTGCAGAGCGCAGATATTCATGACTCAGAAATGGGCCTCCTGGAGATGATCTCAAACTAAACTAAGCTAACTTTTATACTTCTTAAACTCTCTGGAGGCCCACCTCAAGTGTGGGTCAAGTCCTGCAAGACCTGGAAGATCTCCTGGAAGTTGTTCAGTTCTTTCTGAACTTACTGTCTTGAAGAAGGGTTATATGGAACTGATTTCTCATGCAAAGCAAACCAAGAAGCTTTGCCAGATCAGCGTGAGATACAAAAGGGACACAGTGCTCATAGAGTAAAGTACATACCAAGTAACTCCTGCGCAGCTGCGTTTGCTGTTTCCCCTTTGCAGGTATTTGCACTCCACAGACAGCCTTAGGTTGGCATACCCAGCACATCTGTTCCAAACCTTGCCTTTGAGCCCCTAATGGTTTTGGGCTCCCTTTGCAGTACTTCTCTTGTCCTGCATTTCTTGACAACTGCAACACTTCTGTGTTTCTCTAGCTTTTGGGTGCCTAGAGAAGACTTCAGTCATTCCTTCATACATACACACACACATTTCTGACAAGCCTGAAAGCAAGTGCAAGGATTTGGGGATCACTCATACATACAAATGACGTAGAAGCAACTCAGTTGTCTTTCCCTCCTGCAGTTAAACAAAACTGACTGTCTAGACTGAAAATGTGCAGTACCCATAAGCTCTACTGTTTAAAAACACAAAGCTCTCAGCATGATGTAATACTGTGCTTGTTTCTAAACTCAGTTGTTGATTTCCATGCCAAAAGTTATAGATGAGTCCTGTGAATGCCAGCATGTGTCCTAGCCTTTCTAGTTCTTTACATAACTAAGAATTACATTTTGCCAAGAGTAGAGTGAGTTTCAATTCACTGCAAATGTTTTTGTCGAAAGGCAGTTAAATTCTACCAGTTGCTTCACATACCATGCAATCTTTTCACTGGCAATGTGAGGCATTTTAATCCCTGAATCAGTCTCCTTGGATAAGTGTTTTAAAATCTTTGCAGCTGAGTTATTATATTTTACAGAATTCTTAAGCTAAGATATGTATACAAGCAGTAGTATGTAAGCAGCTTTCAAGTGGTACATGATTTGCCATAATGCCAGAGATGTTTCTGCCAGCTGCTATTGTGGTTGATAATAGCACCTGACAAAAAGTAACTGGGGCTGCCTTCCCCCCCCGCTCTTCTCTAACCATGGATAAAGATTCTTTGGATCTCGTTTGGAGTCAGGGGTTCCTTTTAACACTACAAACAGCTTAATTTTACAAGGGCAAGTGTTTTTTTCAAAAACGTTTGTTTTCTGACAGCTTATCACAGTTTATCGACTCCAACACCATTTCTAATAATTCTATGTGTAAATCTCACTGTCACTTTAAATTCCTTTGGTAAACAGAGAAAACATGGAATTAGATTAGTAACTTCCTGCTTCCTATATTAAGCTACGCAATGAGATTTTTCCAGTCAATTTATTTTGCAAGAAGTAAAAAAATAAATATACATTAACCTAACACAGGGGTGTAGCAACAGGACTACTAAATATGTTACCCACATTTTTCTCTGTCTGCTCATGTAAACAAACTTGACTATTACCTCTGCCCCAATCAAAATCACTGTAGAAAGAACAGCATGCCATCTTCTCTCTCCCAATTTTATCTCCAGTTTTCAGAATAGGCTTGAAAAACAGTAACTGTAAAAAAAGCTACTTCTATTGTTCTGCACATTAAACTGCTTTGAAAATTCCAGCAAGCAAGGAGCTTTTGATTTGACAGGAACTGACCAGTACTATTGAAGCAAATGAGATCAAATTACTCACTGCAGCCTCTCTAAACATTCAAAATATCACAAACATATAAAAGCCTCTTTAGAATTTGCCATACAGTTCACAGAGGGAGGTAAAAAAAGTCTCCTTACAAATATCCTCTATGGGTGTATAGATGCTACTACTAAATTACGAAAAATGCCTTGTAACTGCACTAGTTTTTACATGTTTCATTGAAATATTTTAAATCTCACATAATATTAATTTGAAGTTCTGCTAAAATAATGCTTTTTTAAAAACCCTCAAGTTTAGATTACTGACTCCTTAAGATGATACCAACTCTAGCAAGAAGCCAGCTGTAACCAAATTTTTTCTCACAAAATTGAAAGACTCAAAGCCAGGAGACCAGTGCACTACCTTTTATGTTAGCACAACACTTTATTGATTGAATATCTCCATTGTAGTTCTACCATCTGACAACCCTGAATGCTTCTGACTCGTTTAAGTGTGTGGAATATTTTTAAATAAATGCAATGAGCATGAGAGTGCAGTTTTCTGAACAGCTTGAAAAAGCTACTAAAGTGCTGAGGAGTTGCTACTTCAGCAGTGATGCTTTCTGTCATTAGATGAGATAATTAATGTCAGTCAGCCAAAGACTAAATAAATATGCATTGTAGCTCAAAAGTCCATGTAAGCACAAGAACTGCATCTGTATATATTTGTGCTGGTCTGAACCTGTCTGTGCCAGACTGGTCAAACCATTTTAGAAGCAAGTCCAGCCAACAGGATAACCAGGCTTTCAGGCATAGTTTGTGCTGCTGCAATCCTGAAGAGATATTATCAGGAAGCAGCAATCTTGTTTTTGCTAGCTCTACCAGCATAACAAGGGAGTGACTCTCTGATGTTACTTGCAAACTTTGAGAGGGAAAACTGGTATTTGCTATTCTAATTCACCAGCAGTGCAACCTGTTCTTTCTTTCTTGATGTACTGCTGTTATTTAATTTAACATTAAAAATAGTTTCCCTGTGAATTGTAAATCTAAGCATACATATGAGATGTAGCCTGCAATGTGTTGATATTCCAAGTGCTTTTATGATGTGGATTAGCAAGTTCTCAATAAATTAAAATTCTCTTTACCTACCAAATCTGGTTTCCGTTTGTAGGTCAGAGGAAGAGAGTAAAGTATGGAGTACAGTGTTGTTAGCACAGAGGAGATCCAAGACTGTCGAACCTCACGGCTTCTGGGAATGCGATCAAGGGTGAACTAGAACAGAGCACAAGGAGCAGAGCTGTTACTTTTTTGAGAATGTTGTGGCTCTTGCTTATTAAATCTGTTTGTGTCAACTTTTAAAAATTTTTTTTAGTCTTGTTTGGAAGCATTTATGTATAAAAAGTATACAGTGAAGTATAAAGTACAGCGAAATGCTAGAACTACATAGCTATTGTTTAGTCTCTCATGTTCCTTCAAACCATTCCCAGCAGCTGTGCCCGGAGTGTTGGCCGAGGGCGGCACCTCGTGGGCGCTGCCGCTCGGAGCTGCGCAGCCCCACGGCCTCCTGGAATTCCCGGGGGATTTACACGGCAGGAAATACAGCTGCTCTCCTCAGCGGGTGTCAGAGGAGTGCTATTGGAAACGTAAAAGCAAGTATCACTATCCTTTAAATGAGTATTCTGTGAGTATTCAAAAGATATGCATGATGCATATTCAAAATACAAAATATCTGCATGAAGAAACATGAAAGAACATCTTATAATTAAATAAAAAAATAGGTAAAGATGTAATTTTCTTTCCTAAATGAAGATTATTCTCTCTGTCTAAAAGGTACTGAATTAATAAAGCAAGGATGTTTTCATTTTCTCTTGAAGCCCTGGGAGCAGGGAGCAGTTGTTGGGCCACCTGCCCTCCTCACAGGTGGCTTTCCCTCGATGCAGTGGAGCTGCACCTAAGAATTATTGCTATGTCAAAAGGCACTCCTGATGCCAATGACAATTTTGACTGTTTAAAGGAAAGACAAATGTGGTGGCTGCAGTGCAGTGTTCAGTGATGCTGACATGTGGACCATGGTTGTTATCTCACTTCACGTGGGACACCAGATCACTGCCACTCTGGAAGAACTTATATTGGCTGTGAGAAACTCTAAATACTGAAAATTGCCTGGTTACTTCAAATGCACATTGCTAATTGTCATAGCTTAGTCCTGATGATTTGTGCCCCAGAAAGATGACGTTAACAAAAGCTGTACGGTAAATACAAACTACAAATCTGTCTTGAATAGCAATAACTGGGACTTTTTTAAATATATAAGGTGGAAAGAATAAAAAAATCTCCAATATTTGTAAATGCAAAATGTTAATTTTCTTGACTGAGATTATAGTGTTTCATTGTGATGTGTTTCTTTAATAGCTGTGATACTGGAAGGCATTAACAGATGTTCTAAACTGATTTTTTTAATGTTTTATTTGTAGGTGTTGAAACTCTGATTGCATTACTCTGACAACAGAATATGGGAAAATAAACATGCCCCCTGCCCCCTATTCTACGGGTTTCTGGTTATCACTGCCTCTGTTTCTTAAAGCTTTGGAAGAGCTCAGGTGATACAAAGAAATGCTATAAGTGGAATTTAGACCCTTGAATAGTACTCAGCCCTGCAAGAAATATGGGTATAAGGTGGTTTTAGGCAGATCAGCACTCAGTGGAACTATTCAGATGAACCTGCACTGTAAGAATGGTGTTAAAGAGTATTTGACAAAAAAACCCAAATAATTTCAGCAAAACTTGGTAGGAACTCCAAACAGTATCGAAGTAGAAATTTACTTGCAGAATTCCAATAAAGATCAAGCTAGTTTTAGCTATACTTTTTAAAAGACATGCTGGAAACTTTGCACATCAGTGTCTATGTCATGTCAGGACTTCAGTCCACACATCAAACAACTCCCAAATATTAAGACAAAGAAACAAAACTGGGGGGTTTTGTTGTTGTTTGTTTGTTTAAAAGCCACTGCCAGATGCTTCTGTAATCCCAGCCTCTCATCTCATGAAGTACTGTCAGTGTTCCTGATAAAGGTACATCCCGTATATTTTCCTGGAATACTGCACAGTATGTCCGATACCACAAAAAGACAGATCTCTTCCCTATCTACTATGGTGTCATATTGTTGCATTTTTTTTTTTTTTTACATCTTTAGTGCAGCCAGATTTTTTTTTTTTTCAAATTTGAAAACAAGTGCTCCAAACTGTCAAGTCTGTAATGTAATTTCAAAACCAGTGTAGTCCTTTACCTAGTTAATATTGTTGTTTTGCAAGGATGCAAGGAAAAGCTGGTGGAAAACTGCAACTGCTGTGAATTATTACAATATGTTGTAAGAAGCTACTAAGACATAATTTTTAAATGTTTGATGATCTCCAGTGTCCTCAATAACAAAGCACATACTGTGTGTGAGTGTGTGAAAGCACACTCTGAAAGTTGGTAAATATGTTATAAGCATGTGATCTTTACTTTCCAAAATTTATCTTTTGTTTTCACTCTAAATACTTTTGCTCAGTAGAAAGAGAATGGTCAAAGGAAAATGAGCATCTGTTATCCAGACATCAAACTCACATGCAGCCAAAAATGTTCCTCTGGCTTTCAATGTTGAAGGAAAAAAAAAACTACAGGATCTGTTGCTTAGTTGGAGGGGTTATAAAAGGGAAGCTGCTTAGCAAAAATAAGTGAACTATGAAAACCACAAAACCTGTTAATACTGAAAATACATATCTTTAGGAAATCTAATAATTTAGGGTTGGACTTTTTTCAGGTAAGTGAATATGACTGTGTGAAGGGCTATTTACCAAACAAGATTTCCCTGAACAGGAAATGGCCCTGGTAATTTTATTATAAACATTCATCCTTGGTGCACAACGAGAAAAGTTGGGATAAACAAAAATGTCATTCCTAAGTGAGCCTGTTGTTCACCTTAGCAGCAGTTGCCTTACATTAAAAGGGTTTGTTCTGAAAATCATTGGTATTGAGTCCTACAGTCTTTTGTCCCAATAGTGCTACTGAAAACAATGGAAGTGCACCATATGAAATCAACACCATGGAAGTAACTCATTTACAATTATGTGTTGAACTACTTGCTCAAAAAGACTGAAGATTTTTGTAGTCAGAACATTAATTTCCATTGCACTAATTCCACTAAAACTTTTTACTAATTTCGCTGGACATCAGCTCACACTTCAGGTCAGCAGTTATGCTGCTGTCTGTTAATCAGACAGCAAACTAGCTGAAAGCAGGCAAACATCTGAGAAAAAGATGAAAAATATATTTTCATTATTTTTTCATAATTTTTAGGAGTTCAGCATTTGCTCAGGTCACCAGCCAGAAAACTCTGACATTCAGAGGCCTTGCATCCCTTTTAAACACACGTTTAATACTTTATTTAAAAAATACAACCAAGACACAGTCTAGAAACACACAAAGTCAATACAATTTAAATTAAGGTTTTCTTAGCTAAAATACTTTTAATATAATTTCTTTCCAAAAAATACTATGTGTCACTGAGGGAAATGCCAAAAAAAAAAAAAGTCCCCTCTGCCATATTTTTGCCCCAGTATTCTGACAGCTACAAGTAACACTTCAACGACTAGCAGGTCTACAAAATTAGAAGAGATTTATTTTCAGCATGTCTTTCTTGAGCAAGAGAGAGCCTTCTTTTTACAGTCACTTTAACTATAATTACTTTCACTTTTTTTAGGTGGATTAACATCTTTAAAAGGAGGTAAAGACTGTTTTAAGAGAAAGTAAGGAAGGTGGTAATGAAAACTCGTAGCAAGAATGGCATTTGCTATTTTTAGGTGTATTTACTTTGCATTTTCAGTCTCTCTAGTAAACCATTAATCAGTAGTGTTTATTTAGTTTCATTTTAGAGCCAGTATGCATAGAATGGCACCCTTAGCTGAATTTTAGTGCAACTGATCATTAATACCTAAAAAATTAAATGCACTCGTTGATAAATACCCTTTCAAATAATCATTTCCAAATTGCCTTGAATTAGAATGTCATGTTAAGATCATTTTTCTTACATGAGTATATTTAGTAAGTTACCTGGGACTTGGAGAATGTTTCAGCCCTTTTTTGTTCAAAAGAACGTATTTTAGCTTCACTCATCTTATCTGAGTCTGCCAAAACATAATGTCTAGGAGAATATGACTCTGACAAACAGCTAAGTAACCTCAGGATTTCTGTTGTGTGCCCACCTGTAAAACAAAACAAACTGCAATTAGGATGAGAAAAAAATCATAACTTTACATGGCTTCAGCTGAATCAGTCACTTTTCATTTAAAGCTTATTAGGACTACTACCAGTGAGAGAGTAGTAGTATTAATAAGCAATACTTTGCTCTTCTGAGAGCAAAGGGTTCAACTAGAGGATGGCTGAGACCATTTTAAGTAACGTGGGAGAAAACTCAGCTCCCACTGGAGTTGTATTGATGGATGTTTTCCAGTGAAATGGGATTGAACCAGGGTCACACAGGAGTCTGACATTTGTGTTTAATGTCCTGTACACGGTGCAGAACACCGGGGCAAAGAGTGACCCTGCAGTCTGCACTCAAAGGCCAGCCCATGGTGCGATGGCCAAGATGAAGCTGGACAGCATCTGCCTCAGAGCTGCCATGGAAGCAGAACTGCCCCTGACCGTGCCCTGTGCCGTGAGCGGCCAGAGCAGCGGCTGTGCTATCCCAGCTCACCATACTGAAATCAGCCAGGCAGCAGTGCCACCCTGCAGCCAC
>VZTX01016148.1:284-19212 GCA_013400915.1 Pardalotus punctatus
AAGTTAGTTGTACCTTATAGAACACACCTTTAGTAGCAACGTTTAATTGAAAGGCAAGTGAGCTGTGGTTCTGCCAGGTGTTCAGCTTTAATTGTGCTTCCACGTGTGTGTGAATGATTCATCCATTAATTTTTTATGTTGTCTCAAACTGAGAATTTGTCATTTTTAACAATTTTAAAATAGTTCTGAATGAATAGAATAATTAATCAGGCCATCACAGAAGTATTTGGTTGCTCTGTCTTCTACTTGTTAATCCATTCTGGCTTTTTGGTGTGTCTGATGGCATTTCTATTATTGTTTATCTTCCAGCTCATGACTTTTGTAATTTGATTGTATTGCTTGTTCAGATTAAATGTTTTGCTTTCTATTCAATACCCAGACCAGGTAAAAGGGATCTCTAAAAAAGGATGGGGGAAAAAAAAAATAAAAAAAAAATCAGCTATAAATATGAAAGGAGTGGCTTTTGCTGAGTGACTTAGTACCAGAAAAGATTTCTCTCACTAAAAGTTGGTAACGTTTCATTAAAGGGTCAGCAGCATAAAAGCAGCTGTTGCTCTTGAAGATGTATCCACTGAAATACTTATCAAACCCAGAGCTCTCAAAGCTATTTTCTCTTCTAAATGTAATTACTGTTCTTCAACCTTCCTGTTCTTTCTGTCTTCTTAAAATGATTTCACATACATTATTTTGTATCTTTTTGCTGACATTTGCCTTTTTTCTTTTCTAACTCCCTGACAGTGTAAAATGGTGTTTTCACATACTTTCTTCATGCTTTATCTAATGCAGAAAGAGAAATATCAATGGTGGGTTTGCTTCTTTATCCACTCTGTGCTTTCCTTTCTTTTCCTTTCATAAAGCTGCTTCTTCTGACATAAACTTAGTTCATGGGATGAGAAAACAAATATCCCACCTGTACCCTCCTGCTTCCCAACCTGCCCACCAATTGTGGGGACAGGATTCATTCCGTGTCCTCAAGACCACCCTGGCATCTCACTCTGCACTGATACTTTGCATTTTGCAACTATTGGCATTTGTCTTGCTCGTTTTGTATCAGATGTAGATGGGTTTTGATAAAATTACGTTAATGAACTCATTAAGAATCAAATCTCAGAGTCCTGTCAGAATCTGGAATAATTTTGACTTACTAAGAAGTTTGATCAAATGCCACTCATCTATAGAGTTCGTTTGGGTTTTGTGCGTTTTTTAGTTTACTTTTATTCATCTTTAATTTGTTGGTGAAGTTGTAGGTTTTAGATGAGGGAAGGGCAAAGTTTTTTCCTTTTGCTGTTTCTTTTTTCAAGGTTGTTTTTGTGTCCAGCCTCAAAACAGGGTCAAAGCCTGATTGTTCTGCTGGCCTAAGGAATAAATGTCAGCGAGCTCATGTGCACTGAGGGACTTGTTCTCCTGAAACTGTGTGTGCTCAGCAGCTCACTGAGGCTCCACCAAAGACCGATTGCAGTCAGATCTGACTATCATTTGAATCTCTGTGCCTGTCAACAACTATCCCAGGATCAAGGGTGACAGAGACGTCTCTAGCTGTATGGAAATAGGTGTCAAATCACTCAAGAAGTCTTCCCAGTTGTTGGATGTAGATAAGTTGTGAATCACTTTAAATCATGAGAGAAAAAAAAAAAAAAAAAAAAAACCAAAAAACACTTTAGAAAAGGCACAGGGAGAGCTAGGTGGGGAGGTGAGACAGGAGGTGGAAAAGCAGCTTCTAAATGATTCAATTCCTCCACAGCATCAATAACTCTAAAGAAATTAATATTTCCTACTTTAATTAATGCAGCTTCTCGTGACAATACAGCCTTCAAATAAGTAGTTTGGCTTTAGAAATTTTCATCTATGGGATGAAACTGGTGAATACAGCAGTGCCACCGAAAAAATGATGTGGGTTTGAAGGATGGCACGCTTGGCTGAGCTGGAGACACTTACACGAATCAGAAGCGATAATCCATTTCTGTAACATGTGGTGCACTGTTGCATTCCAGGATGAACATGATCAAACTTTGCCATGCTCGAGGGATGTCTGAGCCTGCCCTGACTTCCCAGCATCACCACACTGCTGCATTTCGCTCCTACCGGTTTCCTGTAAAAAACAGGAGGCACGGTGCCTGCAAAATTGCGTGGGGAGGGAGGAGGGGTTTAATTTCCTACAGCTTTCTACTGGGGAACTCTTAGAGACATAACGAGAAGTCGAGGTTTTGGACTGGCAGCTCTGCAAGTGCACACACATGAATGTGCTCTGGCTTTCAAACAGGCTGTGATCGCAAGAAACACCCTTCCACAAAAACAGAGAGAGAGCAGAAACTTCTCGTTTTGTTTTAAGTCATTTTCAAAACTTGGAAGAAAAAAACAAGACTCCTTTCATTTCGAGGCAGTTTTACCAAGTTCAGCACAGGCATAAAATCAATTTCTCCCCATTGAAAACTGCTTTTCGTTTCATTGAGTCGTAACATGTCCGTGAGGGGCCGGGAGCTGGAGTTGTCTGTCAAGGCTGGAATAACTCTTGGAGCATCACTTGTTCTTGGTCTAAAAGTTGCCTCCCTGATGATAATACCAGTTCATGTCAGAAGCAATGGGAGGTAGGAGGCTCCAAGCCCTTAAGAAAATTCATTATTTGTTTTTTTAAAGTTCACTGTATTAAAAAAAACAAAGCAACAAATCAACTTCATTAAAAGAGGATGATTTCCTGCAAGTGACGGTAAATATGGCTATAAACCAGGAAAGACTTGCAGTGTAAATAAACCAGAGCCAAAGGATGAATTAAGCAGTAACAACCACATCTCTTTCTAAGAGAATTTATCTGTTTGTGGCATGTGTCCAGCACAAACCAGATGGTTGCTGAAATGCTGAACAATTTAAGCTATGGGCGGAAGGCGTCTCAGCTTGCCCATTAAAAACAAAGCAAAACAAAATTATTTTACTTGTTGATCTTACCAATGTTGTCCTAGAGCTGCAGTAATGAGCAGTGAAGACATTTTCATTGGTATGTTAGAAGTAATGGAATATGTGGACATGGGTGAACACGAGCTGATGAATTTGAAATAGATACTGTGCATGGACAATATCAGTTTTAATTAAATGTTACTGAGAAAATTATGGAAGCAGAAAGCATGGAATAATCCAGTGACTGTTCATCAAAGCTGTGGAAAATACGAGTTCTCATGTTTCTTTAGCTCTAGTTGAGATAGCTCAATTAGATTACAGCCCTCTGTGGGCAGTGTTCACAAAACATTTAAAAAATTTCTTGTTCCTATTGCATTTCTACTTGGAAACAAAAAAAAGTTATAGCAAAACATCTAATGAATATTAGCAATAGAAAACCTAGGAAAATTCTCAATAAAAAAGGACAAATTAAAAAAGCCATACAATTCCATAAATGACAAAAGGGGTCATTCCAAAGTCTGCCTGCCTTTTGTAACAGAAATCTCATTTGCTTTTACTGCGCTCTGTTGGGAAATCTGCTTTTCTAGAAGATGAGAGAAAGATGGTCAAATGAGAGTCTCCCTGGCATTGCTGTGGTGCAGGGACTAACTGAAGCTGATGAAAACAAAGACCCGAAAGTGTTCAGAAGAAATGAAATCTTGGTGGTAAATAGAGTTTCAGAAGAGAGATGAAGTAGGAGGTCTGAAGGAAAAAAGAAAGGCCTATTAATAGTGTGTAGTTGCTGGACTAAGGAGACTGAGCCACCATTGTGAATACACATCAAGAGGAAAATTATATTTAGTTAACATTTAGATTTCTTTCTTCAGATATAAAAGGACACTAATTGTATAATTCACAGTTCATGTTCAGAAAAGGAAGAGATTTGCTCTGAATTAAAAGTCATGCTATGAAACAGCCGGGCAGGAGTGAAATTGGCAGCTCTGCACAATAGGCCAAGCATGAATTCCATTATCCCCATGGCACGGAAAGCAAAGCTCACTGTACACTGCCCAAATCCGTGTAAAAGTCAAACTGTGGAACAGGAGGAGGATGTTCAGTACAGCAATTAGTCATCAAGTAACATAACCCCCCAAAAAAGGAGCCTAGTGATGAATAAAATGCGGTGCCTGTCTCAAAACCCACTTCTTAAACCAGTTAAAATCCTGGCAGTGGATGTACAGAATTTCAATAATCTGATAAAATGAATTTGAAGATGTAAAACTTAAACTTTGAATCATTTGTTGAGAGCAAAGGATTTTTGGAAACTCAGACTGTCTCGGACATTAAGTAACTAAAAAATAGATTTCTGCTTTGAGGCACCCAAGTCCAGGACTTTTTTTCTCAGAAACCATGGCAGTTTCTCTAAAAGCTCAACTGGGAACTGAAGAAGTTCCCTCAGAGCTCTGAGTGAAAATCTTTCAGGTAATAGCTGGTTGTGTCTGCACACCAGTAAATACACACAGAAACAATGTGACTCTGACAGGGTTTTGGAACTTCTATGGAGCTCTACAAATCTCCCTCTTGTTTATCTTTCAGCATATAAAAGTGCCTTCATGGAAGTGAATAAACGATCCATTTATCTATTTGTAGACATACAAATACTTTCATTGAATATATAGATATGTCAGACCTTATTTTTTCAATGCATTTAAATTAAGAAAGAAGCTTTTTTCCTACTCATCAATCAAAGCCTTTCAGCAAGCACTGTAGGTCTTTAAAAAAAGTGCACCAAAATGTTATAGCAGATGTAGATCTTGAGGGGGTTGGCTTTGTTTTCATTTGTTTCTTCCCCCATTTGGTGCATGTGTCTGTTGCCTAATTTATTGTCCCTTGGTGGCACCCACAGCAGGAGGGTGGAATTCAATGATCTTTAAGGTCCCTTCCAACCCAAAACATTCTGTGATTTATCTCTGTCTCTGATCGAGGGTTATGCTTCCAGTATTACTTTGACTATGCAGATATGTTTGTACTAATATCATTTTTCATTTTGTTTTATCCTTGATATCCATGCTTATTGATGGATTCTGGAGCTTCTCTGCAGGCAGTGTCAGGGGGAGAAACTTTGTAAACTAATATTCACATGAGCCACTGCCTGCAGCAAGGAACCTCACAACTGTTGTTTTGTGAAAGTAAATGGGAAAAGCACTTCTGTTTAACTGCAAAATAAAGGCCTTGAAATTTATTTGGGTGCTGGTTCCTAGGCTGGGAGGTTTGCTAGTTATTGTTCCTCTGATAAGAGAGTTATTACCTTGAAGCAAACCTGAGACAAGCAAAGTTGAGGGATAAGATTCCAAGGAACAGATCTGAAAACCAGGCAATGTATTTGCTGGCAAAAATGGGGCCAATTTTTTTATATTGTGATCTCAGCTTCAATACCTTTCTTTGATTGTATAAAATAAATGCACCAGGGTAAAGCCAGTGACTGTCAGGCAAAGGCATGTGAATAGAAGAAAATGAGTCAGGACTAAAGAAGCGCCTAAAAGTGGATTTTTTCAAAAATAAAAACGCAAAAAACAAAGACCACCAGGAAGCAGAGATGACAAAAATGGGAGAAAGGTCCCCCAAACAGCATATTGAATATATATATATATTTTTTTTTTTTCATAAAAGCATCTGAGGGACAATAGTAGAGAGAAAGGGAAACATCACCTTTCAAATATTTGTTGTAGTTAAGAGGTCCCGAGACAGAGACCATTCTTCATGGTGTAGACTTCTCCTTTTTAATCATCTCTAGCATGGGGAAAAGGAAAAAGCTTCTGTGAGAAAGGGCATGAACAAAAGATACATTTAAAATACTTCCCTCCAACACCATTGTTTACTTATACTCTTTATAATTCAGATATGTGGGTCAAAGATCGGGGAGGGGGGGAAAGAAATTTCCTACATTCTTTTAAAAGTGAAAAAATTTCAATGGCACAAGAATGAAACATCATTTTTGAACCAGCAAAGTGGGGATAAAAAGTTATCCCAGCTCCTGATCTTCTTGGACTTCGAAGCACATCAAAAAAATCTCAGACAAAATAGGAGACTCAACCATCTGTAATGGACAGTAAAACCAACACAATTGATTTTGGTGTCAGTTTTTAGTCAGAGGACAAATTCAAGTTTCACTATGGAGAAGCTCTGACATTTTTCTTTTTTCTAAGCAAGACTAACAAGGTAAAAATGGATATTTGGGCGCAACATTGGATCCCTACAGGCTTTGTTCCTAAAAAAGACGCATTTCCACAGAGCAAAGCGCTGCGGGGTATTTGCGTAGCAAACGGAGAGGTCTGAGAATGGAGATGGTGATAATGCACCTACGTCCATCTTCTTCCAGTCAAATACAAAATGACAGCACAAATTCTTCACTCTATTCCAACCTCCTTAACCTGCAGTTCAGTCCTTTGCCCAGGAAATTAGAAACAATATTCAGTCTCCTTTTTCCGTAGAGCAACAAGGGCCAGCGTTCGTGCAGAGGCAGCGCTCAGAGCCCAGGCTGGTCCCAGCTGCAGTTAGTGCCGAAGGGAAATGAATTATTTTGGAGTTGGGTTGTGGCAGATGAGTTCTCATCTCCTCCATGGTGCTCCTGTGTGCTCGGCAAACTCCTCCCTTTCCAACTCCTTCAGGTGCTCCTGCACAGCAGCGCCGTGAACTGGAAATGAATTTCACTCACTGAGTTCAGGAGACTTTCCCAGTCCTAGCATTGAATTTAGTTGTCCAAATTTCAGCTCGTTTCACTCCACATGCCTTGTGTGCTCTGGATCTACACCCAGAACTTTTTATGGCGCAAGAATTAATGAACAGGCATACCATTAAATATTTGCAAAATGGTTTTAAAGCAAAATATCCGTGGACACCATGGACTGCTTTACTTAGGAAAGAAATAAAAGACATTTATCTCACAGCTATGAGAAGCTGAATGTTAAAAAAATGTGGATTTGTGATAACTCAAATCACATCCTGCTCTTGTGGAAGCTCTTAAGGTTAATAGGAGTTGAGCGTGGATGAAAACTAAGCAGTGCTAAGAAAAGGAACATGATTACATTACTTTTTAGGTTCTAACCTGGAAATATACAGCACAAAGGCAAACTGTGGAGATTGATAGGATAACATTGTCAATGTAACAGGCTATAAATTGAGTCCTTGAAATATATGTATCCTAAAAGTCCTTAGGAGTGTATCCAGGTGAAATATGAATATTATAGTCTTTTCTTTCTGAGCTGCTTTTATCAGAATAAAGTGACTTTTGTGCATCAAATGCCACAGCACAGCAGATATGTTCACTAACCACAAAGGGAATTTCTTGAAATTATATTCAAGTAAATGAACTACTTATCCTAGAACCTGTCTGTGAAGGGTGTAAATAATTCTGACAGCTCTCAAACTCACCCATGTGTCTTCTGTAGTTATCAAATACAGACTTTCTGTCATTATTTAGTCAACCATTGTAGACTTAAAAAAAAAAACAAACCCACCAGTACCCCAACAATATCTGTTATGTACTGTCAGCTTCCTGGAAAATTTCTGCTTCCTAGTTAAAATGAACAATAAATGTCCCTACTCTAAAGATACTTAAATTGCAGCACTTATTCCCAGCTGCAGTGAGCCTAGCCATTTTTTTAGGCACTGCTGGTTCTCAGAAAGGATTGCTGAATACTGAGTCACTGGTAATATTTTGGAATTACAGAAAAATAATCAGTTTGATGGAAAGAGGAGGACTCTGTGCCCGTACATGCAAAGAACATTATATAAAGTCAGAGTTGAAAATATCAAGTTCATACCAGAAATTTCTGTACTAACATGGTGTCGGTCTGTTTGTTACAGGTAAATCAGTGGGAAGGAGATAATTTCTGTATTCAACATTTATATATTCAACAAAAATATAGAGGATTGTATCTTTTTAATCCTCATGAATTTACAAGGACAATTGTATACTTTTCTTGTCTAAGTATGAAAAAATATATATATATTACAAATCAGTACTTTAGCATATTTGTTAAATATAGGCCCAGGATTTTTTTTTTTCCCCATATTGAACTTTAACTGTTGAGTCACCATGTGTTAGCACAAGACAGTAAAAGAAGTTCTAGACAGAAACTCCACTTTTATTTTGACAAAGTACCATGTTCTGAGGTTTAGAATATTATATATAAAACCAGCATAATATATATCTTCTTTATAAACTATTTTAACACTTTCTCAGGTTTGATATTTGAAAACATTACAACTATTCACCTGAATACAGTTTTAAATCTTGATTCTTGACAGTTAAAGGCCACTATTGGAGGAAATACTCTTAACAGCAATCATCAGTCCAGCCCAGTACCCTCTATTGCAATTACCTGGGAAATTTCCCACCATTTGTCCTGTTGTGAAAGAGAGGAAATACTTTCCATAAACTGGTTTTATGCCTGTTAAAAATAGTAGCTATCTTCATTTCTATCTTCATCATGTTAATTTTACCTAATTCATTTACTACCATTAAATTCTAGTACAGATACATAAAAACATTCTAAAAATAGGGTACACATTTTTTGTGTACTATGTCCATTTTACCAGATTTTTTTTTTTTAACATTTCATAGAGATTTATATGGAAGAAGTTTGATTTTATGTCTTAATTTCATAACAAGTTTCATTGGTTTTTTGGGTATTTTCCGTGCTGATTAAATTATACACAGGACTTTAATAAGGGCTTGGATTAATTTAAATCTATTTCTATATAAACCAAAAGGGTGTTTTCTCATCTTGGAGTATAATTTTTAAAGATTGTTGCATGGCACACACCTCTCATCTAGACCTTGATGAGCACCAGTAAAGGTTGGATTACTTGGTAAACACTCTCTGAAGCTCCCCATGATGGAAGGGATTTCCTTAGTCAGAAATGATGAATCTCGTGGCTTAGCAGCACTATTTATTGAAGAGAGAAGAGGAGAGATAGAAGATCGAGATCATCAAATAGGTTTTTTGGCATTATTAGTTGTAGAAGAAATGCTGCCAGGTGTGTAAAAGATAAAAAGCTGAATGTGTTTTTGGTTATTGTCTTTGGGTGTTTTTATTGGGTGTTTTCATTCATTTCCCTCTGTCTCAAAGTCTCCATACTTCTGGACTTCTCTTACTCTTGAACTCTGAGGCGTTCAGCTCTTCTAGGGCAGGGTGGAAAGCTCACAATGCTCTATGAGCAATGAAAATCTAATTGCTCAGCTCTGAGACGCTGTGATGAGGGAGAAAATGTCTCTGTGGCTCTCCTCGGTGAGCAGAGCTCAGCAGGTAAATAATGCTTTTAACCCCAATGTATTTCCTTGGTATTTCACAGGAAATTGTTCTTACTTCTTCCGAGTGACCAGACCTAGTGCCCCTGTCCCCTTCACTTGGGGAGGATTCTGCTGCAGGCCAGGCATGGGTTCTTGTATATTCTAATATTCTGGGCTGTTCTATTAGTGATAAAATATCAATTTTTGTTTGAAACTACATTATCATACAAAATTAAACCGAAAATGACGTTTCAAAGCATTACTTCAGACACACCTTGTGCGCTCCAGCTCTTTGTGGTTTGCACCTGCAGGAAGCTCCAGGAGCTGCTGGGCAGGTGGATCAGGATCACGTCTAGAGAAGCTCGCGTTCAATCGCGGTGGAGACGGCCTGGCCTCAAGTTCCGCAAAATCTGGTTGGAGAGGGAATGGAGCTGAATGAGCTGGAAGATTCCCATGAATTTCATTAGTGCTTGTCCCATAACGGCGGGAGATCTGCCTTGAAAGGGCTGAGACGCCGTGGTTGTGGCTGACACGGGCTCTTTGTCTGCTCCACCGCGGCGTTTTCGGGAGGCGCTTTGGGTTTTGTGTAGGGAAACAGTACAGCCAGCACTGGATCACCCTAAATAATGCCTCTTTAGAATTAGTCTAAGATTACAAAAATGGGGAGGGAAGGCTGTTTAGTTTTTAGCTGGTAAACACGTGAAAGTAATTTTCTCTCTGAATTGTACTACCTGTAACACTAGAAAGCCTTTTAGAAGTCTCTGAGAACTACAAATTTAATACTTCCTGTAAGCAATGCAGCATTCTTTTACCAGTTGTTTTATTTTATTTTTTTCGTGGTTGAGGTTTTGTTCACCTGTTTTTGTCACTAAGGAAGGGAAGACATGTATATGTTGTGAGAGATGGAAACTTTACTGTGATATAGGCAACAATATATGTTATTTTTTGTTCCAAATGAAAGAAATTCCAGGTCACTTTATAGTTACGGGCCAATGCTCAATCAAATAGGACCCTCAATGTAGACACAACACAAAGCTCTGTAATTTTTATCTTTTTGACACACTCCAACAAACCTGATTCAATCTTTTATAGTGTTACATTTTGTACTTAGAGCAGTTAAAATTGGTTCTCATCCTTTCAGTGCATGACTGAATAAGAAGAAAGAAGTTACATCATTTATTTTAATTAGATGTAATTTATATGTCTGTGTACCAAATTGAAATTAATAAGTTCATGATTGCAAACTGCCTAGTTTGGTTTAAAAATGCATGAGAACTGTTTCTAAGTTTCTGTGTTAAAGCTGAATTAAACAGATAAGATAATCTTTAAAATGAATAAGTAACACCAATTTAATAACTTTTGTTTTTAAAAAAAAGCTCAAATACTTAGATAACGTTGTCCCTCTAGGCTAAATTTTCATGTGATTACAGAACACAGCATTTAAATGGTAAATGTTTACCCCAAAATCATAAATAAAGCATGCATGTTGATACTGACATCATCTGCTGAAAAGTCTTAATGTATTGCAGATGAAGTGAAAATTTCTTATAGACTTTTTTAGAGTAAAGAGTTAAAATATCAATGCATGTTTTAGTCCTTTTGTTTTAAAAACTGTCTTATGTTATAAATCTCATCCAACCCCTTGAATTTCCATGTTGTTTAGTGCTTGAGAACTGTTTCTGTGTTTGAATTCCAGTTCTGCTGATTCAAATAGGAGCTTGGTAAATTCTTTCTCAATCCATAGACATTTCTGAGGTTGGGGCATGCCTGAGTGTTCCTAAGCTGTAGGCCTTGTATCTCCATCAGAATTTCCAGAGCTTGTTATCGCTATGATCCAGTAAAAATCTCCTTATGTGCCCTTATTTGAATAGAATTTCTGTTTAATGGAGAGCTGAGCTGGAACATGGTGGAACAGCCTGTACAGAGGTGGATGATGAGTGTAAAAATGGTCACACACACTTTCAGTTAGACCAGGAGTGCTCCGGGTGCCATGCGGCTGCTGCATCCAAATGTTCTATTGCACAATTCTGCTGCTTTATAAAGAACATTTACAAGCGCTTTCCCACTGACATTTACACGCTTTGGCTCTGTAAACATCTATACCGTGAGTGTTGATGTGTTACAGTACTGCTGGTGTTGGGTGCTTTAATTGTTTAGGTAATTAACACTTCTTCAGTTCACCTCGTGCCGTTTTTCTCAGGGTGAGACCCCAGCAGCAGCCACTTGTGTGGCACACACAGACACCGAGTCATGACAGCAGCTGACACAAGGCAGCCTCGCGATGTGTGACACTAATTAAATCAAAATCTCCAAATTAAAAATAGGTTCCTTATAACTAATGAGGAGTGACCATCTACATGAGACAATATTCATTTTTTACTTCATTGATCATAAATTACTGCTGTAGTGTGTTGTAGTAAATCACCAAAAAATCCATTAGGAAAGCTTTTTTGTGCCTGCAAGTGCAATGAATATTAATTATTTTTTTCTTCCTGAGAATGAACTTTTTTTTTTTCTCCTCTTCATTGGCAAATGTTTGTGAAGCCATTCTCCAAAAATAACCGGGGAATATAAATTTGCAATGGCTTTGGTTATGTCAGTACCTACAAGGACCTCCCTTTATAGTCTGATATATCCTGCATGCAAAAGCTTAATAAAAGTGTCGTTTAGGTGTTTAATTTTTACGGACTGCAGCAAAAAAACACAAATTCTCTCATGTCTATGGGAAGTTTTACTGCTCAAACTGAACCTGTGGTCATTGAACAAGCTTATAAAAATATTAAAACTCATTGATGCATAAACGTATTTTGTTGGGCAGTTATGATGGAAGATTATAATGGTGAGAGTTGTTTTCATTGTTTTAAAAAAAACAAGCTATTGACACTCTGAGCTTTGGAAGACAAGACAGAGGTTTGATTTTTAAGGAAAATTCATGCTAGATGTGTTCTCTTCATTCTTGCTTCCAAGCACCATCTTGTTTTCTCTACAGATAAATATCTTAATTAGAGTTTTTTGACAGCAAAGAGCTCGATGGGTTTTTTGATAGCTTGTGTGACATAATGCTTTATCTTCCATGCTTTATAATATTGCAAGGCTACATTTTTCCATTGATGGCAACTGTAAATGAAAATTTTAAGGTGAAAAGTAAAATTTGGGAATATTTAAGTAATGTAAGAGGTTTAAAAACTATGCAGGACACATTTCTAATATTGATATTCACAATTCCAGGTTGTTTTAGGATGGGAATGGGAAAAGTGATGTACCATATTAACTTGTTAGCAGGTCATAGGTGCATAGGAAGCAGCAGAGAGAATCGAAGGTTTTGATTTAAGCAAAATGGTGAAAATTAGGATATTTACCTTGACTTTAGTAAAGGCTGGATTTGTATAACGTGTTCCATAGGAATGGAAATGTCTTTTCACGTAAAGGTGCCAACCCTGCTGGCAATATCAATAGACATCCCAACCTCATCAGTTCTATGCATGTGTGACTTTCACTGACATCAGAAAAAAATGCAAGCACAAACATATTTTTCTTTTGGACTTCAGGTCCTTGTCAGTTCCTCTAAAAAAGTAGGTGTTTGCATTGCCCTCTCCCCTAGATTTAGTTTTCATTCTGGCACAGTGTGGCAGCCTTAGAACACTTTATATTTATTAATTTATTTATTACATTTCTCTCCTGACACAGAGGGAATGAATATTGGAACTCCCCAGGCCGCACCAGTCTCAGTTTCTCTCCACTTCTCTCTTCCATCATTTCTTCTTTGCTTTTTCTATAACAAGACAGGTTGCAGAACAGGGGGTGTGAAGGAAGGTTTAGTGTTCCCTTTGTGGCCATGGATTTCCCTGGTCACCCTTAATGTTGTTTCAGAAGAAGAAATTAAAAAAAAAAACCAAAACAACAAATTACATTGCCCTTGTATTCAATCCAGAAATGGTTACATTTAGAGCTGTTCCGTGAAAAATTACTCCAGTCTTGTAGAACTGCTATGTTAGGGGGAGGTTGACTGAGGGGGGTGGTCTTTTCTCCCTTTCCTTGGTGAATTTTTGAGTTTCAAATAATTTAGGGATGCAAAATATCCAACTCCATTTAGGAACATAGATAGACTTTGCTGTTACGAGCTGATTTTATCAGTCTGAATCCCTGCATGGCTTTTATAGCTTTAGTGGCAACATTACTGTTAGGTGAAAACCACTTTTAATTCAGCTCCTGATTCTGGTGGCTGCTCTTGTCCTGACCACCCCAAGAGCTGTGTTCTGACTCCAGCCCCATCCCAGCCTGCGTCTGCCCAGAGGAATTTTAGGATAATGATTCAGGGCTGAGCTGTCTCAGAAAGATTCCTTCAGCCTCTTTTTTCCTCTTCATCAGCCTTTGTGAAACCTTCAGCACAGCTTTCCCCCGTCTCCAGTGGCCATCAGCTCCATTTCAGGAGAAAGGATGAGTCCTGTGGCTCTGTTAATTATTTACATCTGTGTCATGAAGATGAGCAAGTGTCTGACACGCAGAAAGCGGTGAGCAGGAAGCAGAGCTAGAGCGGAAGTGTTTGCTGGAGAGCCATCTGAAACAGAGCTCCTGACAGCCCTTGTCGTGGCACTGTCCAATCAGAGTCCATGGCTTGAAACAAAGTGTTAAAAAATTAAGATTCTTGTATCATATTAAATGTAGGTTCTCTGCTGTTTGCCTTTGTCTGGTGTGTACAGAGCCACACAGAGGAAAAGGTGAGCGGAGAGCATCACGAGCAGATTCCGTGTGCGGTGTGCTGCCCCTGTGAGTCCATTTGTGCACAGTGCTGAGAGTGGCACGGGAGGACGGGAATGGGAGTTCTGTGAGCTGCTGCAAGGCTTGTTAGGCTTTACAGATCCATAACCTCTTGAACGGTTCTGTCTGCTGTAATGCACAGAATTGGGAACCATCCTTTGGAACTGAAATGCAATGTGGATTTTTTCTTTTCTCTTTAAATTTGTGTTTTCAACTGAATTAAATTATATATCACACAATCAATTAGGTGTGAAAATCCTGCTAAGGTTATTGAGTCCAGCACCACTGCGTTCACCATTAACCCACGTCCCCAAGCGCCACATCTACATGTTTTTTAAACACCTCCAGGGACATTTTTAACCCACCACTGCCCTGGGCAGCCTGTTCCAGTGCCTGATCACCCTTTTGAGGTGGAAATTTTTCCCGATACCCAATCTAAACCTCCCTTGGTGCAACTTGAGGCCATTTCTTATTGCCCTATCCCTTTGGAGAAGGGACAGACCCCACCTTGCTGCCCCCTCCTTCCAGGGATTTGTAGAGACTGAGAAGGTCCGTCCTGAGCCTCCTTTGCTCCAGGCTGAGCCCCTTTCCCAGCTCTCTCAGCTGCCCCTCGTGGGCCTCGTGCTCCAGCCCCATCCCAGCTCCATTCCCTTCTCTGGACTCGCTCCAGCCCCTTCCCAGCTCCATTCCCTTCTCTGGACTCGCTCCAGCCCCATCCCAGCTCCATTCCCTTCTCTGGACTCGCTCCAGCCCCATCCCAGCTCCGTTCCCTTCTCTGGACTCGCTCCGGCCCCATCCCAGCTCCATTCCCTTCTCTGGACTCGCTCCAGCCCCTCAAAGGGTGTCTTGTGATGGGCACAGAACTGGGCACAGCATTCAAGATGTGCCCTAAGCAGGCCATGATCAGTCGAACCCTTGACTGGATTTGGGAACCGTTGGTTGGGCAGCCGCTTTCCTCCTCTCCTCCCCGTAGGGAGCAGACGGAGCTGCTGCCGTCCCCCACGCAAGGGGCGAGGGCAGAGACAAAACTCCTGCCAGCAGAGGCGTGGGGGGCCGTGAGGCAGCGCGGGCTGTCAGGCTGGGGTGACTCAAAGCATCTTTTGATTTCTGCAGTTCTTCACTTTCTCTTTTGTTTCTGTTTGTTTCAGGGTTGGTTTCTACAGCCTTAGCTCCTCTCTTACCCTGGCTCATAAGCCATGATTTACATGTGCTGTGGCTGTATTTGTTCATTTGCCAGCTTCTGGCTGCCACTGGTTTTAGTTTTTCTTGTGAAGTATTATTTTGGAGACAATATTCTGTGTCTGTGAGGTCAGAGTTTACAGTTATTGTGCTGTTAAAAACAACACAATACTTCTACTTTCCTCTTCAGTCATCCACATCCTACTGTAAATGTTTATTCTTCTTCTTGCATGGGCAGCTGAACACCTGATTCAGTTGAAGATGACTTCAAATTTTGATTAATTATCAGTCTACATGGTTGAATCAAGAATATTCATAAAGTAACTATGAATAAGGGGTTACTTATGCTACATAAATCCTTATTAAATATGAAATTCTTTCTTTGAATATATATAAGATAGCAAAGAGTAAAGATTGTAAGTAATTTCCATACATTTATCCCAGTGTTTTGAAGTCTTGGCATTAGAAATGTGCCTCTAGTCTGAGTAGAAATTGACTTTGTAAAGCAGTTTTGGTACCATGAGATACCCTGGGTGTTTAGTTTACACTTTACACATTAACTCGTAATTACAGAAATTAATACATAGTATTCAACCTCTTGTGAGAGTTCAAATATTTAACTTTAAAAACCTCCAAAATACCCAATTTAAAACCCCCTAATTTTCCTATAAAAGTAGTATCTTCTAATGGTTATAATTTAGCCCTAAACCTTAAATATCTTTAGGGTACGATATGTCTTGTCTTGGCAGGGTCAGAGACATTTCTTTAAGATGTTGTGACTACAAGTTTTATAAAAGATAAGCACATTTGAAATCCCTGGTTATCAATAATGAACTGGGCAGAAAATAAATTTAAGACCCCACCTGTGAGAAGACTGCTCACAATTAAAATTATATCAGATATTTTATGTTACATTGGCTGCATGTGGCAGGTTGTTTCTTGTTGCCAAGAGCTGTAATAAAAAATAAATACAAAGTTTTAAAATCAATTCTGCAATCTTTAATATTGTATTCCATACTCTAAGTCTGCAGTAGAAATGGGGTTCCAGCAGTACATTGGAGAAAAATTAAAAGAGAGAAAAATCCTCACAATTTTATATGTGTGTTTGACAGGCCACATTGTACTGTTTTCATTTAAGCTGGTATTTATCCAGAGAGATCCCAAAATTTGTGTCCATTATTCTTCTTAAGAACGGAATTGAATTCAAAAGCAGTGGAATAAGGTTTTGTTCAGGATAACTGCTCATTGTGGAGAAGATTCACTCCAAAAAGACACTTAGGAGAGCAGGAAGGATCTGCAAGTCACTGATGTACGACACAAACGGGAATTTTGAAGATTCCCACAGTCTGGTATAATTAGTTCTTATGGCTGAGGACAACGCAGGATTAGAGCTGCTCAAAAAATGCTGGTCTGAAGTAAATTGGATGCAGTGATGTAAAAGGGATGTGCCACATTTGGCTGCCTTTTCTCTTAGATAAAATTCTAACTACTTGCCTAAGTTCTTCAGAGAAAGAGCGCTTGTAAAAAGTTAGTTGAGAGAATGAGGGTGAAAAAATAAACCCAGGAAAAAAACCCAAACTTTTTGGTAACAGTTGACAAATGGGAGTGTAACTAATTGAATTTCTAATAAATGGGTGTGTATGTTTCAGTGTAATTTAATAACTTTCTGAAGACCTTGAATTTGTGTTGTGCACCCAAGTATGTCTACATTTGGAAATATCCTTTGTTCATAGTTTGTAACCCCCTAAATTTAGTATGTAAAGTTGTACCTTAATTTGCATTAGATTAGAGAGAATGTTTGTAGAAGGAAATGTACACCATGAAATAATGTTCACTCATAATTTTTGCTAATAAACAGAACCACAGAATGAAAATCACCAAATCACAGGTTGGGAAAGACTTTTAAGATCATCAAGTCCAACCTGTGACCTAATACCTCATCAACTAACACTTGTATGTTGGTCATGGTGATAAAAACAGTGGGAATAACCAGTGTGTAGATTCTTGGTTGCATTCTCTAGTTTGAAATTCAGTAGACCAGGAGCCTGAAGTGAGGTAGGCAGAGTTTTCATGAAGCACAAATTCCCAGATGTCGGAAGTGAGCGGTGAAATGTCTCTGCTGGTTCTGACAGGCCTTCAGTACTTTCTTTTGATGCTTCTTTAGTGTGAAGCCAGAGCTTGTGACTGACTGATGCCACTGTCTCCTGCTGGGGGACATCACAAGGACTCCCCTCCCTCTTCCCAACCCTCCTGGCCTGAGGGCACCTTCCCTGCAGGGCTGGGGCTGGGTTCCCTGTGAGCTGGGCAGGTATCGCCAAAGCACTGCCCAGTTTCCTTCCAGGGAATGTGGCGTGGCGTGACCAGCTCAGAAATGGCTTTCCCAGGAGATTGGGCAGCCAGAGAAGTGTGGATTGAAATGACTCTGTCCTGTTTCCAGCCTCTCTGCCCCGGGCACAGGCTGTTTTCTGGAGATTTTCAGCACTAATCTGTCCCCCTGGCTGCGCTGTGTGCCCAGCCTTGGTACCCTCGCCAATCCTGCTCCCACCCCCTGTCCCTAGGGCAGTGCCAACGCCAGCCACCCTCCCCCAGGGCTGGGACAGCCCTGCCTGCAGCCCTGGGGGGCTCCATGGTGGCCCTGGCTCAGCTTCTGCAGCTCAGCTCCTTTGTCACTCCTCAGCCATCTGTGAGGAGACAATCACGCACCCAGACAGTTGGATATTCTGCTGCCTGAGCCGACACTCTAGAGCTGCCTGCATCCTCTTTGCCCTCCAAGCAGCATCCCAGGATGAATGTTTGAAACATCGAGATGTTGTATTACCATAATTGCAGCCAGTAGTTTTGACTATTTTTCCACCAACTGGCAAGGCTAGGAATTATTATGTCTTTTGAAGGGAAGAAAAGACACCATCCGTCTTTTATATTCTTAGCATTCTTGCACTGATGTAAAATACACTGAGATTATTTTGAAGAAGAACACTTTTAAATTCCTTTTCCTGAAGTTCACTTGATAACACTGCCAGAAGTGGCTCTCTGTTAAAGGGAGAGTGAAGAGGAATAAACAAGATAAAAAGCTACTCTTCTTTATTTGCATTAGACATTTCAGAAAGTGCAGCAGCTGGGAAGGATTCAGTGGGAAAAGGCAGCGCTGCTTCAAAGGCATCACAACATGTAGCTTGATTTTTTTGTTTTTTTGTTTTTGTTCAATAGAGGTGGTCGAAATTGTGGGCAGAGAGGCCTTGGAACCTGCTGTATTATTCCACTGGTGTTGATGGCTGAGACTTATTACCATTTAGAGTTATTTTGCAGACAAAGTAAGTCACAAAGCTTCTATAAAATAGGACTTTTGGGACTGAAGCTCATCTTCATTTTTAAGTCAAGTTGCCATCCAAAGCATCATGGCTGTAACAAGCAAAAGGACATATGAATTTATCTTAATCACATGAAGAAGGGCATCACTTCTCATCTCCTACTTTCACAAGTGGTGCACAAAATTTCTCGTGAAAGCAAAACAATTTAAGTAATATTTCCTGGAGCATATTTTAGTGTCCCATCCTATGTTCGCAGTCAAAGAAATCTAATGAGGAAGCTGCCCTGCCAGTATTTTGAGTTACAGAATATGTTTGGAATTGCAGGATGTTTGTGTCCTGAAGGAATCTCATATTTTAAAAGCAAGTAGCATCAAATCAAAATTAAATCCCCCAAAATTTTACAGACAGGAGCATTTCTGAGCAGTCTGTTAAGGTTTAAAATATTAATTAAGAGAGTCCTTCTTTTCACTTTTTAAATGTAGAAGATATATATATATATATATATATATATATGTATATA
>VZTX01016148.1:19542-36621 GCA_013400915.1 Pardalotus punctatus
TATATGTATATATATGTATATATATGTATATATATACATAGTTTTGGTCACAGTTCTCAAGTTTTCTGTTTGATAATTTATGAAAGCCCTCTAGCAATCTAGGGTTTATAGTAATGCAAGTACCATGGTTCACATGCGTCACAGATCTAACTTTTTTTGTTAATGAATATTCTCTGTTTTAGAAGAAAAGTCCTTTTTCACTCCTCACACTCTATCAAAGGTGCTCTAACACAAAGAACAAGCAAGTTATTACTGGCAAATCAGAAAATTTGGTTTTGTTAAATGTGAGATGCCTTCAAGTCCTGATGCAGCTGAGATAGGAATCAAATTATTATAATATTTATATGACCTAGCAGCCACTGAGCACTGGGCTGCTTTATTTATGTTCTTCCTTGGAAGGGCTGCAGGGTCAAACCTGTCCTGCAGGAGTGCCTGGCACTGCCAGGGGCTGCAGGTGCTGCAGGAATCTCCATGTGCGTCATGGCATGAAGTGTCCTACCTTGCAGGGCACAGAAAGATCAGTAAAATGCCCAAAGCCCAAATTCTCTAATTCTCTGTTTCTTATTACTATAGTTTTCAAATCCTAACATCGAGGATAAATTCTGATCAACTTTCAATTTTCTGTTGTTAATTTCTTCTTCTATTTTACTGGAAAATACAGTGAATATATTTTCTTTGTGAAACGTTTTAATCCCTATACATTTGATTTGCATGTAGTTAACCCAGAGCATGGTGGGAATAGTTTGTATTCTTCCTGGAAGCTCACAAATTGTTTGAGACAGGGTGCATTCATCCCCACAAGCAATACCTTTTCATCCCTAGAGCCAGCGTGCTGTGTCGCTGTTCATGTGGAATTCCTCAAGGATGTCATTGGTGTTCCTCCATGGGGGCAAGGGGTGGATCTGGAAGGTCAGAGGAGGGAGCAGGGCATCACATCCCACTTTCCTTCTCCCTGTTGTTGGCTCATGCTTTGCTTGGGGAAGGGCAGCGCTGCCCTGTGCTGGTGCGAGTTTTCTCTTTGGGACAAATTTTGTCTGTTCGGGTTTTTACCTGATGGTCTGTACTGAGAGCTCTGTATTTGTTATTGTAAATTCCCCTCAAATGGTTTGTCCTGCTGACTCCAAGAGACAAGATCTGACAAAGCTGAGATATGCCAACTTATTAGGGAGCTTTCAGCCACTACAGTGATTTCTGTCCTTCCCCTTGCAGTTAGTGCCTCGAAGAAGGTGAAAGCATCCTGCACTGGAGCACAGGATAGATTTCCCTAAAGGAATCTTACAAACTGTCAGAGTTTAGCACAGACCCAAAGCTCCAACACAAGCAATCAAGGAGATTCAAGCTGTTTTCCTAAAAAAGTACTACCCATTTGGTCGCTGTGTAGCTAATGATATACAATGTATAAATTATGGTTCATCCTGTAAATGACCTGAACCTTTCAGACCGCTAAATGTTCTTTGCAGGGTTAAAAATCTCAAAGTCTTTATAATGTGGAATTATGTTGTTGGGTTTTGTTTGTTTTTTTTTCTTTTTTTTTAATGAGTCAGAACCCTTTCTAAGTGATAAATAAAAGAGATTCTCAAGAGTCCCTAAACTCCCTCAAAACTCCATGAACCAAACACTTCTGGGAAAAGGGGGCAGAGATAAGAGCTTGCAGCTGGGGTGGTATCCCGAAGGGAGCAGTCACAGCATCCTTATCCTCTCCCTTCCATCCTGGACTGTGCCGTTTCTGAGGCAGTCTCCTGGGCTGGAGCAACAGCTTCTCTGATCTAATGCAGCCACAAATATGTGACATTTATATGTGTTTTCATAAATATCTACAATTATCTGCATGGCACAACAATGAAAGTAAATCGTGGTACCTATTACTCTGGATATGACTCTTGATAGAATATTCAGAGGCCAATTGAAAATCTTATGATACATTTTAGTGTCTGCAAAGCTTATTTTAGCAACTATAAAACACCTGTATTTTAGGACATAATCCTCTGAGCCAGTGATTTCCTTGTAATTGCACTAATCATTTCTTGATGACTTTAATTCTCATAAATATAGTGATGACGATGCCCTAAAACCTGCAAAATGGACTAATACGCAGTGATGCCCTGAGCTTTGAAAAGGAAACAAAGTGCAGAAGTTTCTTTACCCTGTTGTGATGTAAAAATACGGATAACAAATTTTCCATCTGTTCTTTAGGTCCTGAGGAAGCAGATTTCAAGTGCACCCCGAATTTCATCAGCTGCATTGGTACCAACAAATGCATCCACTTGTCCCAGCTCTGCAATGGGATCTACGACTGCTCCGATGGGTACGACGAGGGAGTTCACTGCAGGGGTGAGTGAAAATTAGTTTAACCTCAAATCTTCTACTGTATTTTCTTTTATTGAGTTCAAAGAGAGCCAGAACTTACTCCTTGGGAACACACACAGGTATATATATACACATATATATATATATATAAAAATTTATATGTATACAGAGCAAACAAAATCAAACTGATAGAGGCTTCTTTTAATGTATATTCCAAGTTAATTAAAACAAACAAAAAAAAAGGGTGAACGAAATTCAAGTAAAAAGCCCATAGAGATTTTCAGATTTTTGCTTTATTACTTACTAAACTTACAGGATGGAAACTCTTATAGGAAAAGTAGAATGAGGAAACTGAGTGAGCAAAAGTTGGGCTGCATGCTGTTAGCCAGGATGATTTTTCTTTTTCCTTATAATTTTTTTTTTAAATAAAGAAAAGAAAACCACCGAACAATGTATCAGCTTTGCTATGAGCATTACTTTGCACAGAGGATTTTGTTTCAGGAGGATTTTATGCAAATAAACCACTGTTGAATAGTGTAGTCACCAAATTCTGACAATGAGAAATCTCAAATAGGAATCGGTGAAGGTCAACTCTTTGAATATCTCAGCCCTACTACTCAGATGACTTATTGAGGTCTGCCTTGGGGATTCTTACAGGGCCAAATCTTGGATACCTCTAGTCAGTCATTTTTAATCAGTAGATTTCCAGATGAATGATTGTTGATGATGCTCAACAGATCTCGTGTTCAAAACCAGAACTCACAGACAGGTCCTGGGACTTGTGCTGCAATCCAATATGACAATAGATAGTAAAAGATACAATTAATGGTAGCGTTCAGAAAGTTAAATTAGAATTTAAAATTTCATGCGGGCATATTTTCAGAGCTGTCAGAGTAAAATCTAAGCCCACACCAAAAATAAGCCACATGGGGGGAGGAAAAAAAAGCCATCTGGAATTAATCAGTGTAATACTGCTGACTTCACAAAACTACAAATAGTTATTTTTATATAACCAGATGAGGACAGTGGCTGTCATAAAATATATGAAAATTCTTATTCACAGTGATGGGAATCATTTCTTTTCTTGAAGGCTCAACTGTTTTATAGTTCTTGTTCAATGAGAATTACACAAAATCAAAATTTGTGTCAGCATATTGGTTTTTGCACTGGTCCCAGCATCCAAAAAAACCCAAGATGTTAAACTGGCCAAAGCAGTATTTGGCCTGTACTGAAACTTTATGGAGTTGCAGGTGAGTGCTTTTGGGAGAACAGTATTGATCCATTAAGTTCTGTTTAAATGTATATTCCTCAATATTCCATGTTTTTCTATAAATTATGCTGGATTAAATGACAGAGGATTAAAAACTTCCAGTGCTGAATAATTATCCAATTATAATGGTCTCGTATTTGTATTGTATTTTAAGTCTTTAAACCACAAGATTAATGGAACCACAAAAAAAAAAAATATATAGATTCAAAGTCAAATCCTATGTTAGTGGAAATGAAATATGTTTGCTTTTCTATGTAGTGTTTTCTACATGTCCTGCACTCTGAAATGTGATAGCACATAAAATACCCAGTCTTTATTCATGTCCTTTTAATTTTTGCTCAAATACACCTTTATAAGGTTCATGTTGATTCCCACTCCTTTTTTATTACCATACATGAATATGAAAACTGCCCAGGGGAAAAATTAATGTCTTCTTTAATAAATCACCATAGAATTTAGTAAAACCTTCTAAACAAACTTTTGTTCTAGACCACACAGAACACCTATATAATGAGGTCTCACAGTACTCCTCATCTAGTAAATGGTTAACAACTCATTAATATTGATTTCTGTGGCAATTGCTTATTTTTAATTGCTTATTAGTGGCAGTACTTGAAATTATCAGTGGACGCATTTCTGTCAACAGAGCCAAAGACTATGGAAAACAATAATTTTACATTATGATCGTGTAGTTTGTTACAAACAACTGGCACTAAAGTGTCATTACGTTACATTTCTACGTATTAAATATTTGGTATGAATGCTTTATAGTTGTAATGATTGTGTATACCTATATCGTCTGTCTCTATATATATTTGAGTCATTCTGCTGTATTTTCTGAGTCTTGAACACACAAGTCACATATTGAACTCATTTACATGACCAAAAATTGCAAAGTTACTTCAGAAATATAGCCACATCGTTAGCTTGTCCTTTATATTACTCCCAAGAGTGGCGTTATCAATTCTGCTCTAATTAACAGTGTTCATAGGAAATTTGTGATTGAGGAAGTGAGCAGCAATTTCCACTATTCCATTGCAAACCAGCCAGTTGGTCACAGAGCTGACAACGTTCAAATAATCTATTGCTGGGGACCCTGGCAGTGCTGTGTAAATAAATCCCAGTCCAAGCAGCAGAAAAATAAGTTATGGTGTGAAATCTGGGGGTGTCACTTGGGCAAAGCCCACTGCAGGGCACAGGTAAATCCAAAGGGGTGGAATCTTAAGAACTAATGGAGTAGAAGCATCCAGTAAGAGGAACTATTCTAATTTCTTTCTCTAAATTTAACATTTTCATGTTAATTCAATATTAATGATCTTTTAGAGATGTATTCAGGCCTGCACCTTTCCCTGGCAAGGGAAAATATGGTCATATCTCCAATGTGGAATGGTAATTTATGGGAAATTTCAAGGAAATAGTAGTAAACGCAATGTCATTCCTGTATTATCATTTTTTATTTCAGGCACATATGCATTTTTGCTGGTGAATGTAATGCATAAATTCAGGAGAGGTTGTGGCAATATGAAATAAAAAATGCTTTATTATGTATGGTTGTATCACATTATGTTTGCCAATGTCCTTCAGAGGAGAAAGGGGTGTGTAATTCACTGGATTTGAACCTCAGAGTATATAATAGTGATAAGACATCTGTGTTTGGTCATTATGGATTCCTTTTTATTTTCTATCTAATGGAAGAATGCTTTAGAGAGAAAGGATAATAAGGGAGAAATCAAAATATGTATTAGCCCTTCCTTTAAAGCTGATGCTGGGGCTGTTCAGCTTTCTGATAATTCCAATAATTCCACCACGACCCGCCCTGCTGAGTGGGGGAGTTTGCTCTGTCAGCTCCTTGGGGAGTTGGTACGGCTCCGATAAAATTTACCAACACCAAAACCAGAGCCAAGCTCGAGTAGTTCTCGTAGAACACCGCTCCAAATCTGCTCTTGGCAATCAAGCTTCTTTCCCTGACCCTTTTCTACAGATTTTTTGAGAGCCAGGCCTTCATTTCAGCCGCTTTTACAGCTCTGTCGTGCGATCAGCTGAGAACTCCTCTGCCCCGGGAGCTGCCAAGTTATTGCGAACGGAATGTTCGGCTCCGTCTTTCCTTCACAGCGCTCGTCCCCGGGTGCGGCTGGGGCTGGCGCTGCCTCTGGTCACTTCAAGCTGGGGGTGTGTGGCTGCAGCTTGTGCCAGTCTGATTTTGAGGTCTTTTCAAAGGAAAAGACTTTTTTGTTCCTGAAAGTTTTAGGAATGGCTTAGGCAAATCTCCGTCGTGGGTTAGTTTGAGTAACCTGGCATTGAGCAGGTGAAGGATTAGAGGTAAGTATTAGAAGGATTAGAGTCTAAGTATTGAGGTAACGTGGGGATTAAAATAAAACCATTCACATGAATCTTAATAAAGGGTGATTTTTAATAGGGCTGCAGAGGTGAGCTGTGCAGTTTTATAAATCAGTGCTTTACATCTATGTATATGGCAAAAAATTGGAAGTGGTGCGCCAGAATTGGAGTTTGGCCTGTCTCTGAGTTAGAGCTACAGGAAACTAAAACTTGTACAGAATATGGAGGTGTCCTTTTTTAATTAACTAACTTAAGGGATCAGTTATTATTTAGAAGCTCCTGGAAGAACTGCGCTAAAATTTTGGATATTCCATCCAGAAATTACTAAAAGAATACTGAAAAAAAAAAAAATACCAGTGCAAATAAAATCCTTCCAAGTCTTCAGGTTATTTGGATCTTTATTAACTGGGATCGGAACCATAATCTCTAAAGTCTCTAATCAATAAAGAATTCAAAGGCAAGCCCTGGATCATTTAGTATATCAAAACTGCAGAACACACATAGAGAAGTTTTGANTAATAAATTTTTATAAAAAAGAAAAAAAAAAAAAAAAAAAAAACCAAAGAAAACTCATAACAACCTAAATTAGTCAAGAATTATAAATGTCCCTCCATTTTCTCATGAGACTGTTTCTGGAAGTTATGCACACCTGCAAGAGAATTCCCTGTGAACTCATTTGATTTATTCTGACAAGCTTTAAATCACTCATCCTTTAAGACTGTGATGTACAAAGTGTCACACGAGGTTCCTGAATCCTTGAACCTCCAGGAAATCTCCCAGTGCTCCTGAAGTACCAGTGGGGCTGCTGAAACCATCAGGTAACGTTTGGAATGATTCCCACTGCTCCCACTCTGCACTGTGCGTCAAGGTTTTCACTTGGGTTATGAGGCAGAAAAGAGAAAAAAAACGTGGGGATTAAAATAAAACAATCAGGTGTTTTTGCTTTGGAACAGAGCCACCAGTAAAAAACTGTATTTGTGTGAGTGAAGCTTAATTTGCCTTGTTTAGTATTGGGATATCTTCTCATTTCACCATCCAAACATCCCGTTTCTTGTCTATTACTGTCTTTCCTACCTTTTTGCCTTAATTGTGCATGATGTGGCTCTTTGAAATTAGCCAAGGTCATTTAGTCTATTCCACTGTCAAGTCAAAGAAGCCATGGGCTTGGTGATTTAATAACTTTCCATCACAAAATCCTTTTGCAGCAAAGCAAATTAGAGGAGGCTGATGGGGGAATGAGCAGTGGAAGACATTTGAGTGATGTGATTTCATCCTGCCTTGATGGGCTGTTGCTAAAGAGAAATTTTAGGCTAGAATTCACAAATGAACACTGTTGTGAAGGTATCAGCATTATCACTGTGGCAAATTTAAGTGCAGGAGTTAAATGTTTGACCATATATGATGATCATATATGATCACAGATCATGAGGTGCTACATGGTTTGTAGGCAGCGTTGAGATCTTGTCCATTGGAGGAGCAGTGGATGTCCTGTCTGCTCCCAATCAGCATTTCCATTTCAGTTGCAGTATACATTTTCCTGAGAGAAAATGTTGGATACTGGCAAAATCAAGTGTTGGTCAGATATGGCCTCCCTGGATACAAATTCTGGTTATTTTTTTAGCACACACCTTTAAATGCACAGACTTTCTTCAGGTCGCAGAAACTGCTTAATAGGAAATGCAGTCTTGGATGCTTAATCCGTGAAGATCTTTGTTATGAGAGACGAGTAAAAGTTTAACTCGAATATTTCAGGTTTTCTATGGCCCTGTTGCCCAATAAAATGCACAAATAAATGCACATCATCTAGCAGAGACGTTAATCTGTCATAATTAAAACAAGATGGTGGTAGTTAGGAGGGTCAGTTAGGGGGTGTTAACAGGTTCACCTCCAGGGCTGCAGAAACCTGGTGAGAGCAGCCACAGGCAGTGACACGGGATGGGATGGGATGATCTGAGAAATGTTTGTTCTACTTCCCAGGGATTTGGGTTAAATGCTATTTATTGTTGCCTGCTGTTGTTGTTGTCTGCTGTTACTATTTTGAGACTGCCCTCTGTTGAGAAAACAAACATTTAAACTCATATTATGATCATCCCCTTTTCAGTTTTATTCAGTGATTTATTACCTTTCTGTTGCCTACTCTGTAGAGTTACCTGTTAATTTTTCCCTTTTAATAAATTAATTAGCTCATACAACTCTTTAGGGAGTTTTTCTTGTGTGAGAAATGCAACAAGCTTTTTGTATGAATAAATCTCAAAGGACTTTGATGCAGATCAATACTCTGGGCATAATCTCTGTATCAGGAGGTCCAGACGTATTCACATGGCAAAAACCCCTGACAGTACCAAACTCAGCCCACAAGCAGGAATTGCAGCTGCTGCCTGGCTCCCGTTAATTCACACCACAGAGGAAATCGAAACTGCATTTTCAGTATATGGGAATCAGAGATGGCTTTTCACTGAGGAGAGACTGGGGCCTGACACCAAATGCTTGTGAAGCACTGGGAACCTCGAGGCATAGGGAGAACGACAGCACAGGGTTTTTCTTCAGCTATCACCACCAATATTTGTCGAGCTGGGATAGCTTAGACATATTGAAATCTTATTTAGAAGGAGTAATGCTTTTTTTAAAATTTCCTTTTGGGCATTTTTTCCCTTTTTTTCAGGATGTATAGAAACTAGTATATTTAGACCCAACGTGTGAGAATTTAATTACTATTCCTTACGTTAACTAGTAGTAAAACTATATCTGCTGAAGAAAAACATGTCTGAGGCATCTTCCCATCAATAAAATATGTCATTAAATTTATATGTACTCTTTTTCCAGTGACATTATTTGCCTATTCATTGCTTCATTCAACAGTTTTAAAATAATTGGGCAACCTGGTGTTTGAAGTGAGGAAAAAAAATTAAGTGACAGGCATGTGTGCTGAAAAACGTGATTTTGGTCCTCCTAGAGCAATTTATAATGTCAACCTAAATTTGCAGAATGGTATCAAATTGAAGACAGAGAAGAAGAAAGAAAAGAGCAAATTTTCGGGCTAGCATCACATAATTTGTCAGAAGCGCAGTTGTCAGGTTTCTGCCCTGGGAGCCCTGGTTTCAAGTTCTTCCTCTCCTTGCCTGGGGGGATTTGTCTTCCCAGCTCCTTGTCTTCTCAAGGTGAATAAACAAATAAGGAGACTACATCTCTTCTTCCTGGGGGGTGCTTTTGCTCCTCAGGGCTCTTTTTCCTGAGCCATAAACAGTTAAATATTTACAGTTGAAGCTCCAGGAGTGTTTATTTGCATTCTCATGGCAGAGAGTCAATTCCAGCCTCGTACTTGTTCCCAGCTCAGCAATTAGTTGTGTGTTGTTAACCAAAGTGGTAAATTCTGGGCTCTGGGGTAGGAGAATTCCCACCTGGAATCCATCTGCCTCTGCCCAACATCACCTGTACACACAACTCAGCATATTCTGCCTTTTCGCGCAGTGCAATTCGTAGCTGAAATGAGGAGAACTCGTAATTTTTCCTTCCAGGCAAGGGCTTTACTTCCTCACTGTTTCCCACGTCTTGTGTTTTCCAATTTTAAGCTCATGGAGCTGTATAATCAAAAAGTCTGTGTCATTCTCAAACTGCGTAATATAGTCTAAAAATTAAAATTGGCCATCATTTCTGAGACGATGATAAACAAGTCAAGATGTCACCAGCAATTTTAAGTGAGATTGATATTACTCAGTGGTGTGAAGAAGTTTGCTTTGACACATTGAGAAATTACTCTTGCTCTTCCACTCGGAAGCAAGAACATGCACAGAGCGTACAAAAACTGATTTTCAGAATTCATTATACCCTCTCAGATGCCAGTTATCTTTTCTCCACAAAAATCTAGGGAAGTGTAACTTAATCTTTAGCTCACTGGAGTATTCCCCACAATTTGAGTTATATGTCAAATGTTCAGATTAAAATACTGTGAGATAATATGGAAAACATTAAAAGTTGTGGGAAAAAGGGGAAAAAATGAATACCTGTAAGCAATGAAGTGGAAACAGAAAGTGGGGAAACACGGAGAGGAGTCAATAGCAAGGTTCAGTACAATCCTTTATGTGAGGGGTTGTCAAGCTGACCTACCTTAAATCAGTTTTGCCTGCATCTGTGTGCATCAAAGAACAGGAACTTGTTCCCAGTGCATTGACTCAGATAACAAAATAAAAGTTTTCCAGGAGACTCCATAACCTGAAAATATTCTGTCTTTTGTGAAAATGGATGCCTTGAAAATATTGTTGCTCTGAGTGGGCAACAGGATATTAACAGTGTGCAAGAGAAAAAAAAAATAAAAATTAGGATGAGACCTGAATCCTTCTGGAATGAATGGCAACATTCCCTTGGATATTCCCTTGGTTTAAGGCTTCTGGACTGAGCTTAGTTAAAAAAAAAAACAAAAAACCAACNAAACAAACAACAAAAAAAAACAAAAACCCAACCCACCTATTTTTTTTTTTTTTTTTTTTAAATCACTTGTATTCACATGCCCTAAACATTTACATGTTCTTGTTTTGTTGTGGGGGTTTTTTTGTTTTTTTGTTTGATTTTTTTTTTCTTCTTTTTAAAAGAAATTCTAGGAAACTGCTCCATCTGGGGATGGAACCATATTTAAAGCTCGGGATTTGACCATGACCCACTCTCTGCAAATCAGAAACATTTCCTGGCACTCAGCTGTTGAAAAAGGCTGCTGTAGTTGCTCTGGCTGCTCTCTGGTTGTCTCTTTCTAGGGGTGGGATATACTGGTAGAACAAATCCTGTGAAATCAAACTTTCTGAGACCACATATAGCATCTTTCTAAAATAATTTTTGTCTATCTAGTCGTTCTTAAAATCCATTTATATATAGCAAAGTATCAAAAATGCTGGTTGGAAGATATCTTTTATGTGGGATGGATTATTGGAATAAAGGACCACTTTTCCAGCCCTCCTGTGTTTTCAAAGGAAGTGTTGGCCACTAAGATTTAAAAAAAAAAGAAAAAAAAAAGAGGAATTAGCATTCAAAGAGATTGTAATTCCAAAAAAAGGTTTATCCCATGCACAGTGACAGTTTTCAGCTTAAGTCCCAAACACATCTCAGCCCCACTATGCAGAAGGTCAAAATCCTCACTCATTAAGAACTAAATATGGTCTTTTAAACAAATGCCCTCTTTAATTACCAGCAGGCAATTCAGCACAATTAGTTGCTGTCGAAGGTACTTTTTTATTTTCTAATGGTCTTGCATATTTCATAGCCTCTCTCAAAACCATGCATCAGATGGAGGACCTGCTTCTTGGTTAATTGACTTTTTCCCTCTCTTAATGATGTGAATCTCCTAGAATTGTGGCAGAAATGAGTCCAGCTTACAAAGAAAAAAGAAATTTCACAATTCTGAAGTAGCAGAACATTTGGTTGTCTTTTAGGAAACGGAGTTTTTTAATGCACTGAGAGACAATGAAGCAGAATTGCATGAAACATTTATGTGCAGGTAACTTTTAGGTTTCTACAGGAAAGACATGAGTACAGTTTTACATTCTCACACTAATGGCACATGGTGGCATCAGGAGGATAAAAAAGAATGGGAATAAGTTCTGTTCTGCAAAATGTAACATAAAGTGAGCACAGGTACATTAAAACAAAACTATTCAGACATCCTGAGGACTCACATTTAAGGCACGTGGTAACTAAAAATACTTCTATGAGGCACAACTGTTCTGCTCTCTGCCGTGAGCTGACACTCATGATTTGTGTTAAAAACTAATCAGTGAATTACCCATAAATTTAAGTGGACACAGTTTTGGGCCCATACTTCTGTTTTTTGGTAAACTTGAATGTCCTATGTGCAAAAAAAAAGTAACGTGAGCCCTTCAGGAAAACCTGGGTAAAAAACCTCCTGCCCTTCCCATGGGAGCTGGATATTTTGATTTTTATTGGAGAGAAAAAATTCCCCAAAGCCAAACCCAATCTGATGTTGGTCACAATGTGTGTTATTAAAGGATAAAGCACTGTGCTCTTCCAACTGTAATTTCTCTCTCTTGAGCTTAATGGAAAAGAAACCCAAACCCTGTAAATAGCAGCGTGGCTGTTGGTGGCACGATGAGGGTTACAGTTCAGCTGAACGAAAATGGCCATCGTGGATGGTCCCTCTCTGACTGAGAAAGTTACTGCGTCCTCCACATGTCCTGCTTGGGTTTACAAGGGAGAACTCGATGAAAGGCAAAAAAGATGCCCTTACACGATGAAGAATCAGCCTTTCTACGGTTTGAAAACTTTTTATTGTGAAGTCCATCAGTATGTGCCAGATTTCTTGATGTTGTCCTGAAACTGCAGCAAAGATATGAATTGTTCCAGTGCTAAAACTAGTGAATTTTTTGGAATACAAATTTCATGCCAAATGCAGAAATTTGCAATCTCATGATTTATATCTCTCAAAAATCTGTTCATTCCTTGCAATAAAAATTTGTTCTGCCACTCCATGAGATTTTCCCCTTCTGTTGCCAAAGGTGCCTAGAGCTGCGAGGAGCCATTTGGAAAATGCCTCAGGTTTTCTTAGACTCATCCCAAAGTCAGAAAGAGCCCTTGCTGTATATTGCAGGACACACGTTCTCCATAGGATACGTCCCTGAGGATGTACAGAAATCCTATGGAAGCTCCCAGCACGCAGCTGGAGAGAGGAGCTGGGCAGGATGTACAGTCACACAGAGCCGCCCAGGAATTGTGTGGGTTTTGACAGCAGCTCTGAAGACATCCAAGTGCATCCTGATAAAGGGACCTGAGTGCTTTGCAAGGATTTATCCCCAGTATGGCACATGGAAACTCGGTCTGTCGGTCTTACAGCACCGCTGTTGGTGCTCACCAAAGGACCCAGGAAGCTCTTTTCAATTTATGGGCTGTAAATAAAAGTGGAAATTGCTGTTGGCTTATGCTGGCATGAGTTAGAATCATGCCCCAGCTAGAAGTAATGTGAGTAAAATACAATTCTTGTTAACGGGTACATCTGCAGGCCTTTGCTTCTGACTTCAGCTGCAAAAGTGCTGCTCACATCGGTCTTTTTCCCCTAATGAAGGCACAGCTGTGCATTTAGGATTGACAAAGAGTGTGATTAGGAATTTTAGACTTCCAAAATAATTCATCTGCCTTCAAAAAGAGTTGTTGTTACCAACTAAGTCTTGGTGAAATTTGTTATTGTCTTGGCTTAGGGCATTTCTGGTGGTAAAAGCATGAAAAAGCTGTGGCAGTTTAGTGAATCTCTGCATTGTCCAGAATTTCTATGGTGCGTCCTTTGATTTTGGGGTCTGGATGAACAAGCCAGACTCCCTAAAATCTGAAACCATTAGTTCAAATACAGATTACTGGGAGTTTCTTTGGTTTTGGTCGGAGTTTTTTTGCCGTTTTTTGTCTCACCCGTGGTAGTTGGTGTTTGCCTCTAGGAGAGGTGGGCTCAGCTCAGCCATCCCCTGCTGGGTCTGGGCACAGAAGCTGCTGTGCAGAGATCTCCTTTAGCTGTAATACACGTTCTGTCCTGAATTTCTGCTCAGGAGCTTGCCTCCCGGCGTGGAAGGATTATAAATGGAGACAATAATCCCTTTGGACTATGTAAAATATGTCCGAGCTATCCAAGGAGCTGACAATGCTGATGTTCAGTGCTGTGAGTTCTGCTGGCAAGTTTCTTGGAAGTGTTGATTATAGTGCTAAACATTACTTGTGCTTGCATCTTGATGTTAAAAAAGGACATTTTTGGGGGGGAAACGTGTGTGTGAAAAATAGAATTGACTTTGGTCTTTCTTAATAGGCATTAGCCAACAAGTTGGTGAGTTTTTAATAAAAAACTAATCTAGATTGTTTTAAATGTTGCTGTATGTAGGAGGCTAAAATGTTTGTAAATTAAAAAGTCCAATGTGAATTTTAAAAACACCTTGATATTAGCTCTTTAGCAAAACACCACAGATTCTTCTGTTTTAAATATGAATATATGTTTTGCTGGGTTTCCCATGCTGCTGTATTTAAAGAAGAGAGTTACAGAAGCCTCCACTAAATCTATGCTGCATGTAGAGGTATTTACTTCAGAGAAAGGTCAGACAGTATGTTATAGAATATAGGATTAAAAAAAAAATCTGTTGTGATAAAGATTTAAATTAAACACTGGAAATGAAGAAATACAATAATACATGATTTAAAAAAAAAAAAGAAAAAAAAAAAGAAANTAAACACTGGAAATTAAGAAAAAAAAAAAGATTTAAAACAAAAAAAAGAAGAAGAAGAAGAAGAGTCCCTGCATTTGGATGAGAGATTTCTTGTCCCTGTGATATTCGTGGGAACTCTTCTGTGCTATTTGCAAAGCAGAGATAATTGATGCAGTTGGGAAAACATAACAGTGATCCAGAACCTTCTGGATGGGGAGGAGGTGAGGGTGGTGCTGAGATGCTGGAGACCCATGGATCCAGGCAGGACTGCATTTCCTGAAATCAGAGAGTTCAATTAGGGAATTTTCTTCCTGCTGCGTCATTATTCTTCCTGGGTGTTCTCTTGTTTGCTCTGGACAGATTTTCCAGTGGGCAGGAAATAACCCGGAGCTGATGGATGAGTGTGGCTGGTCAGAACCCATGAAAGCACATCTAATGTTACCTGGAATAAACAGCCATGCCATTGGAAAGCAGCATGAAAATTGTTTTTACCTCAACCCATTTATGCTTTTTTAAAAAAAGAAATGTGTGTCACCAGCAGCAGTGTAATTTACTTTCAGAATATTGTGCTAAAACTTCTCTGCTCTCCTCAGAGAGCCATCTAAATATGGATGTTTTCAAGGAAGAACTATGATAATCCAAAACACTGCAGGATAAAGCTTTTGTAATGGTTTGAAGTTAATTAGAATTTATAAAATTACCTCATATTTACTCTCAAAAATGTTTAAAAAAATATGTTTGTGTTAAAAATTGTGGTACTTGATAACTTTAAGAAGCTCGGGAGATGTATTGGTGTTCTGGAAAATGATGTTCTGGCCTAACTGGTCTGAGTGAAACGGAGTCTTTGGCACATGAGGCCGTTGCCTCTTGTCCTGGCCATGGTGTTGGCTGTAATTTCATTTTTTTCCTTCTTATTTCCCAGTGTAGCTGGCTTCTCAAGGGTTGGAAGTTTTCTGTGTCAGAGAAAATTTGATTTGATAGAGGAGATCTGGTGTGTAGTTTGAACTCCTGGGTACTAAGGTAATAATGATTACCTTATAATAATTATAGCTAATCACTCCAGCGATAATTATCACCCACTCAAGTGTGTGCATAAGGGAAAACCTGTGGTTATTGCATGGGGCCAGGATCCATGAGCCTGTGAGATCCCTTGGGATGGCGTACAAACACCCTGGCTGTTCAAAACACTCCACAGCCCCTTCAGTGACAAAATACTGCACGAAGAGTAAGGAAAATGCTGCTTCCTGCTCCTCAATGAGAAACAAAAGAATTCCTATGAAGTTTGATTGATCTGCGAAATAAAGGAAAGTTCAAGGGGGAAAACGTAGCTCAGACTGAACTAAATTTTTAACAGTGCTCAGCACTTCAGTAAGAAGAATCACAAGTTAAGGAAGAGATTTTTAAAAGAATGGTTTAAATGTTTGCTTTTTCTCCTTGCTTTAGCAGTTTGTGTAATAAGAATCAATGGCTATTTGCCTTTTAAGTCCCCGTAATCTCTTCATGGAATGAAAATTTGAGAATATGTTTCCCTGGCAGAGTCAAATGCTTTGTGGATTTATATTGATGAAGATCTGTAGCCTGCTTGCGGTGGTGATATGTGCTTTTAATCCATCCATCTTTCAGTGGTGACAAAAAGCGGCTGTTCTCGTTTTAATCATAAAGTTAACTTCAAAAAGGAGATGTCAGTAAGTAAAAGAAAGTGATTTTCATCTTTTAATATCACTACAAACCCACTTTTTATTGATAGGTGCCAGAAAAGGTTGCAATCATTCCTCATGGATTTAAAGCAACGAGGACTTTAAGCACATTAAATCTGCACCAGTGGCTTTAAGAAGGTGGCAATTACCCCATGGCTCTTGTTCCTCACAGCCAGGAAATTATCAAGTTCATAAGTACAGGATTTAGGTGTTTTAATCATCACCAGGAATACTTAAATCTATTAATCATTGTGTTGGTGTTTGACTAATGTTCTGTCATTGGGCTTGATTTTCCAATGCATTCATTTGTTGCTTGCTGTTTTGTCACTGAGTTATAATTTCATCATTCTCTGACCTTCTTTGTCCTTTGCTGGTGCGATTGCAGCGTAAGGGTGGTTGATGCAATTTGGATAAAATAAAAAACAATCCCAACTTTTGTTTTCCAAGGAAGCTGCATGGAGCATAAATCCCAGTTAGGTTGAGCTGATTTTCTGCTGTGCTTGTAGCCATGACTGCTGGCAAGGGACCAAACACAGTGAGACAATCCAGCCTGGAGGGTGCCTGGCTAGGCAGGGAGCCTGGTGAGCTAGACATCCCCTCCATCGTAAATTCACCTAAACTGCTTTTTGGGGACTCTTGAATTTGTAGTTTTGATTGTCTTAAAACTGATGAGCCAGATATGTTGTATATATGCATATTTTTATATTTCTATTATTGCTTTAGAAGTTATTCACAGCAAAATGAATTGGATTCTGTTTAACTGCAAAAAATATCTGCAACACCTAATTTGGTGGTATTGATTGAAAATTCAAGATCACTTTCATTTTAGAGCACTTCAAAACTAATATTATCGAGTATTTATTTGTGGAGGAAGGGAGAACTTTTTATGCCCCAGTTCCTACTATGTAGGGAAAAGCTGATGTAAAGTTTTGAAAACAGGGACTCAATGCACTTCAAAGTATTTGAATTCCAGCGTTCTGAATAGTTCATGGTTACCCCTGTGCACTGATATAATTTTCACCCACTATTCATATTCTACACCACTGTGAAGCCAGACATACTGCAAAGTCTGCCCCAGAGGGTTTCCATTTCAGCTGCAACTTAAATATCCTGAGCATTCTTATATTGTCATGTGTAACAAAAACCACAGCAAACTGTTCAGTCTTTCTACCCACAACTAATAATCTGTGATAATGAGAATTAATAAGATAATGGATCTAACACTTGCGTGATAAACTTTTCTTTGTGATAATGAGATTGTGTTTAAAAAAAAAAAAAAAAAAGAAGAAAA
>VZTX01016148.1:36678-48850 GCA_013400915.1 Pardalotus punctatus
AAAAAAAAAAAAAAAAAAGAAGAAAATATCAAAACCTTTCACCTCTGAGGGTTTTTGTATCATTTATATTGGAATCACTGGAGAGATGAGGAGATGAGAGAGCCTGTCCTTCCCTGCTCTGATGGCCTCCAAGATAACACATTTTTATGATTACAGAACTCACCTGTTCACCAAGGTTAATAATGGTTTTAAACAGTGCCTTCTCTTTGGTCTGTATCCTGTACTGCAGCAGGATAATATCCTGTTAATAAATGGTTCTGCCCGAGAGCTCTGTCTGGGCTTAAAGGCTTTAGCAGAGCCTCCATCCTGAACAGGAACACAGAGTTTGTGCCTCTTACATTGTGTTCTCACTAATGGCCAGGGCCCTGACTCCATGCCTTAAAAGCTCACCTTAGATTTGGATTCAGCTCCGGGTCTGTCATGAAGGATGATTATTATGGTTGTTAGTTAACTGCTTTCTCCATCTGTGCATCAACTGCGGGGAGATTCTCCCAAAGAAAAACAAATCTGGAGGCTGCTTGGAAATTTCAGGCAGCTGTGTCCTATATAGGTAGGGTTTTATGTGCGCTACTGCTGAGGGCTCTGCAAAATAAACCACCACTGAGACCTTCTCCTGGCTCAGGATGGATTGGATATGTGATCTGCTAAAGAGAAAATTAACAGCACAATGAAAGAGGAATGTTTGCTTTTAACGGCTCTTCTTTAATCTTCTTTCCAGGGCTTGTTTTTGCTTTATCTCATTCATATAATGGCAGAAGTATGACTGCTGATGTGCCAGTGCAGATCCCAAAGTAGGCAGTCTAGGAACACTTTACTTATTCATGCAGTGGCAGCTTGAGTCTGATTCAGCACATTTTACACCGTTTGGCTCCAAAAAGCCACGTCCAGGTTGTTCTGTGCAGCACCAAGGGCAGTTTGGTGCCTTGCAACAATGGCCCTAGTTGTTGAAAGGGCACCAAAATGAGCCTGTTCCTACATGGCAGTGGGGTGAAGGGTGCCATGCTGAATGTGAGATGCCCTGGGGATGGGGGAGAATGGAGTGGGGTAAAGGGTGCCATGCTGAATGTGAGGTGTCCTGGGGGTGGGGGAGAATGGAGTGGGGTGAAGGGTGCCATGCTGAATGTGAGATGCCCTGGGGATGGGGGAGAATGGAGTGGGGTAAAGGGTGTGAATGTGAGATGTCCTGGGGATGGGGGAGAATGGAGTGGGGTGAAGGGTGCCATGCTGAATGTGAGGTGTCCTGGGGATGGGGGAGAATGGAGTGGGGTGAAGGGTGCCATGCTGAATGTGAGATGTCCTGGGGATGGGGGAGAATGGAGTGGGGTGAAGGGTGCCATGCTGAGTGTGAGGTGCCCTGGGGATGCTCATGCCAGAGGCCTTGCAGTGACCCAGTGGCCTGGCCGTGCTCTGCCTCCCTCACAGAGACTCTGCAGTGTCCAAAACAGAGCTGGAGCTCCGTATGGTCTGGGCAGCACTTGGTTCCTGTGCTGCTTTATTCCAATGTCCAGATGTGTTGTTTTCATTATCTTGGCTAGAGTTTTTCTGCAAGGTCCATACACACTGAACTTTCATTAGGTGCCCTATTTTACTTTATCCTGAGTCACCGCTATTAGAAGCACCAGAGTTGCTGTAACAAATTCCCTGCCTTCCATCCTGGGCATGGATGCATTTCAGTTTGAGGATGACTCTTGGATAACTCACAATTACTTTATGATCCTTTTGCATGGAAGATTATTACTGTTCAGCACTGACCTGAATATTTTCCTTATGTGTTAATACAAGTGCTTGGCACTTTGAAGCAAAATTGAGGAATAAAAGCATAACCTCCCACACCAAGGAGCTGTAGTCTGAAGCGGTTTTAAGAAACAGTTGTGAAATCCTAATGTCCTGCTCATAACTTTTGATGTTTGTGAGGCTGACACATCGCTCCTGTGCCCAGCCATGGGATTTGTGTGGCGTGGCAGCCGCTGCTCTCCTCCTGGCAGCCCTTGGCACACACAGCAGGGTGGAAGGCTCAGCACAGGAGAATCTCAGGTTGCTGCACCTTCCCTTGGATGGTTTCTGATCTCTCTCTGCAGTCCTCATGCTTTTTCCCAAAACACCTTTAAATCTTCAGCATGGAAATCAAATAGAAAAGAAATTACTGTCATTATGTTGGTTTTATTTGTTTTCTGACTTAGTCTAATGCTCGGGATTATACTAGCCAAAATAAATTACACATTAGAAGCAGTACAACAAAGGAGTACAACAAAGGTATGTACAGTTTCAATGGAAAGAAGTTGATATCAGAAAAACTGCATGAATATGAGAGAAGCCCAACTGTGCATATTAAGAAGACAATCAATGAAAGCAGGCCTTTTTTACACAGTTTTAAAACAAAATTGTTATTCATTATTGCACTGTCTGTGCTTTTGTCCCATCTTCTGAGTCTCCACCTACTCCTTGGTATTGATTTGGGGAAGAATAATAAAAATATTCTGCCAAAGAGGGATTTGTAGCTTGTGATAACAATTCACATGCTTTCCTAAAGAAATTGTGCCCTTGTAGAATCCAACCACCCAAGCCTAGAGATGGGAACAGACCTTCTTGATCTTGCACCCCATTGAGCTGCACAGTAACGGTGCTGGAGAGCAGCCAAGGCATCAAAAACCGCCACCATCCACTCTGCTGTCAGATTTCCTGACTTTTTTATTCCTTTTTTTACAGTGAAGGTCACAAATTATCAAATGTATTTGTTGTAAACATCAGTGCATTATTGCCGAGGATAAGTTGTACTGAAAAATCTATATTTCATGGAGCCTAAATTGAGCTGAATATCCAGAGATATTCAGTAGCTACTTCAACTCTTCCTGCTGGGTTTTTTATGTACTTCAGGAAAGTCATTTGGGATGCCTGAGTCACCAAAATTTAAGGTGACATGACAACCCATAAAAGCATTTCAGTCTCTCAGAGACACTTCTGCGCCGTCAGAAAAGCAGTTAAAGAACTGAGAATCTCAATGCTGATTTTGTCCATCTTCCTTACTCTTTGCTTCCATAAAAAGAACTCCACAATTCCACATTTCACACTCTTCGCCCCTGAATGACCAGCGCGGTTTCGCTGTTGGAACCAGCGGGCAGCCGCCGTCTGTCCTGAGCAGGAGGGGTGACCTTGGGGGTGCCCCCTCCAGCACGAAGGAGGGAGCAAGTGGAGGATGTGCTGCTCTAATATTCCATACTGCACAAAATTAGAATCTATTTTAATGATGTTCCATTTCTCTTGTGTCCACCCCAACACTTAGTCATCGTATCAGATGTACTTTCTTTAAGGCCGAGCTGCAGGGTCTTTTCTGTTACAAGTTCTAACAATTTTCACTACAAAGCTGGAGCTCTAGAAGGGAAATAAAACCTGTTTCAGTGCTGATTTTCCTTCTATGTGGAAAAATTTGCAATCTGCTGCTGGTGCTAAGGGAAACTCCTGGGAGCAAGGGCACAGCATTGAAGTGCACTGTCAAGAGGACTTCTTGGAACGTGCCCTTGTTGTTGAACAGAGAACTCTTCTGTTACTAGAGTGTCTGTGCTGGGTTTGTTCTGTGAAAAGAGGAGGTTTTTCCAGTCCATGACCTCTGGTCCTGAGCTGGACATGATCCAGGTATTGCTTTCACGTGTCCAGGCCGTGCCTACTGGGTGCCAACTGTCCACTCACTGTGACGTGGAGTTCTTGGCCAAACCGTGGTGAAAAATTCATTTCTTCACGAGGAAAGAACCTGGTGAAACATCATGGGTTATGTTTTCCAGTTGGTTGCAGAGCAGATTTGCCTACTTAGATCACAAGGAAAGGCCAGTCTGTCTCCTGACTATCCATTTAATCTGTGTTTCTTTAGCCAGGCAGTGTTTGTGCGTGTCCAGAAGGAAATCCTGTACACGGAGCTGTTTTTAAGAGGATGTTTTAGGTTTTTTTCCGCAGCGCTGCTTAGACAGGTATTCTGGCCATGATAATCAATTTCTGACAATGGAAGCTGCCAAGAGCCAGCAATAGCAGTAAATTAATGTACGGGAGGCAGCAAATATTTATTTCACATGGATTTCCTATTAAAAATCAGACTGAGTTTATACACTTTGGTTGTGGATCAAAGGCTGAGACACCTTTCATAATCTTCATTTAAATTCTATCATCATTCCTGTTGGTCTGTATTAAGTAAATGCTACAGAGGACAGTAAGCAAAATTTTTTTTTTTTAAAGTCCTACTTAAAAATGTTCCATTTTACCTTCTCAGGTTTTGGATTAGGGTATTTTTGGGTTTTGTTGTTTTTGTTTTGTGTGTGGTTTTTGTGTGTAATTTTTTTTTCCTCCATTAAATGACATTTGCAGGTATATAAACTAAATTTAGTTCATTTCCCCAGCTTTAACAGGTGTTACACTTTTGACAAGTATTCCCAAGTCAAAAATTTGTGCATTTTAGTTATTTTAATGTCATTTAATTTATTAAGGATGCAAAGGAAATAATAATATAGACCGCCTTTGAATTTATAGATTAAAATAATATTCTGTCCTATTTCCTTTCCTTAGGCATTATAGTTTAGCCATGCATTGATTAAAATAAATTATGCACAGGAAGACTCCATGGGATAAAAATGAAATCTGTAATGATCTCAATTATTCTTAAATTTTATCAGAATTTAAATTAAAATTCTTGGAAATCACAGTCAGTCAGTGGATTTCTGAAACTATGATAGTTGGAGATTTATTACATGGTCTGTATTTATTGCTGTAATATTCAGTTGATTGTATTTGCCACCTTTCTTTAGATTCTTGACAGAATTCCAAATGTAGGTAGACTAATTGTTGAAGTAAATTTAAGTTTATGATGAAGGAAATTCATGTTTTTTCCCTAAAGCACGTCTGCATTTAGCATGAAAAGGGACAGCAGGTTCCACAATGTCGAAGGTGTTAAGATAATGTTATTTATTTACTAATTGTAGAGTCGAGAGACATCAGCAGAGCACAAGGTCATGTCAATGTTCTGATGGTGCTTTTAAAGATCTCAAAAAGGGGTTCTGCTTTATTTTAGAATGGTTTTGAGACTTTCAGTTTTTCCTCTCTACAAAACAACTGAAAGCAGAGATACCCTAAAACACCCCAATGCTGAATGGATCATTCTCACTGGTGCCATCCCTGGGTGGAATGAGAGCACAGCCAGACCATAGTTTCAAATGACAGCTGAAAAGGTGTTGGACAATATTTTTTTATTTCCATTTCACAGACAAGGAGGAAACCCAAAAGAGTTTAAGTGATTTTTCACGAAGTCTGCTGCTTTACCAGGAAATAATCTGACATTTCAAAGCACCTAAAGCATGTAGGTGTAGGTCCTCCCTCCATTATTATGGCACTGTAAAAGTAGTGTGTTTGCTGACTTTCTTTTCAATTGGTGCCAATGAAATTAATCACTGGGTTAATTCTAAACCCCGTTTTGCTGACTCGCCCAAACTGTGCTGTCATACATTATTACAGCAATTTATACAGGCTGACAGTTTCGTACTCTTGAGGACAAAATTTTAAAAATGCAATATTATTTATACGGACGTGTTAAGTGACAAGAAAATTCACTAAATATAAAAGCGTGGGCCAAAATTCCTCAGAGCTTGCCCTGCCTAAGTGACCAGCTAGTGAGATTTTATGTGTTGTTTCAGCCAGTTAGACACCTTGTCTCCATAAATCTCCTCAGCATCCAGCCAGGTGATAAAATTTGTGTCAGATACGACTGCACTGTTTATCATTTCGTGTGCAAGTTTGTACACATTCCCACTCCTCCCCACCGCTCTTGGATCTACGGAGATAAGTATGATCGATGTGTCCTGTGCGAGAGTGCTGATCAATATATCTTCCCTTGCTTGGAAATAAAGATTTCAGGGTACCAAGTTGATGGAATCCCACTGATCTTTGGGAAGAAGAAATCCTCGTTGTTGGTTAGATTGTGAATTTCCCAAGAGTGCAGAGTAATATTCAGGGATTATCAGGATGGTTTTCCCTGCTGGAGAAAGTATCAATTATTATAATGCATTGCCAAAAAGTTTTTGTTGAAGTGTGTTCTCCTCTTATTACAAAATATTCCAGGAACACTCTAGAAAATTTACTTGGACTTGTAAGTATGGACAAAAATAGAAGGAAGTTTTGTTAAGGAATAGGAGAACTCTCCCTATCTCCCCTTTCCATGGTGAATAGTCGTTTTCCCCTTCTTGACACATGGTATTGAATACGAAAACTTTGTGGAAAAAAGCTCTACATATCCAGAGCTTTCATGCTCTTCATGTAAAATTAGTATATTTTATACATATATTGGTCTTGGAAACAAAGAATCCAGGAGTGTCCCACGTGGGCTGTTGCCTCTCACTGGAGAAGTTAAACCAGAGGTCTCAGAACTCTCACTCTCTGTTATTGATCCCAGTTAGACAAATCAAGGTGAACATAAAATTTCTTAATTAATTGTCAGAGATTTGCCTCGAATTTCCAAAATGCAACACAATAGCATTTTCTTTAAGACTAAAATGCTGCTCATTGAAAAAATAAATGAAGCAAATCTTTATCAGTGAAATCTTGGAATGTTTAACAGTGCCATCTGGTGACCTTTGCCATAACGGCAGCGCTGTCACCTGGAGCATCCTGCTTTGGAGGGGCTGCACAAACACCTGGGTGTTCCCAAACTCTGCTTGGGGACAGCCGGACACTTTTGGTGTTTCTGTTTGTCTTTCCTTACTCTGCAGCTTCCAAGACTTAGATGAACTGATTGTTTTTTTTTCTATCAATAATAACACATTAGAACAGGATCCATGTGATGTTTTATGGTTATAAACCTGCCTGTAGGACGGCAGGTATGATTATAGCTGGGTAACCACACAAAAACCCCGACACAATTGATAGCCCCTTATTGAAAGATTCCTATGAACTTGCAAGCAGCATCTAAAGACAAATCCCTTACATCACTGGTGAGGACCCCATTTACCGTGACGGACCTTAACTGTGACAGTTTCCCTTCTTTTCTCATCCAAATTGACTTTTAATATTATTGTTTATAGTAAAGCTCTTAAATTTTCTATGCCATCTCCCCCCAGTGACAAGGTAAACATAATGGATGTTCTTAATCTTTCCATGTTCTGTACATTGCGATTTGAAACATCGCAGGACAGGGATTCTCTAAGAATAAGTTGTGGGGATCTCACTGTTGATCTCTGGAGACTACTTGCAGTAAAATAATCTGTTAGGTCTATTTTTCTTTTATTTAATGATTTGATTTTTAAAAATTGTATTCAAATTTAAATTTTGAAAAGGTTTTAGGAAGAACAGTAATTAAAATGTTATCAAATGTTTTTTCTTCATGACTACAAATTTATGCCAAGAACACTCCTCCCTGCAGAATAGGGAGGAAGAAAATTACATAGTTTATGTAGTTTTGGTGTTTGTCCTAAAAAGTATCTTCTAAGGATGATGTAAGGAAGCTGTTCACTGGCTGCAGGGAATGTGGGAATACCTTCCTCAGACAAACATGGAACACCTGCTGAGCTCTGAGACACCCAGATCCATTTGCACCCACCTGGAACAGATACACGGAAACCACCAGAAATGGAAAACCCACAAACAGCTTAAAGCTGCCATGCGTCTCTTCTGCTTCACAAAGATGCCCTTGTCATGTGCTGTTATCTAATTAGGGGAAAAGTGACAAATGGAAAGCCAGACCCAAGCAATGGGAGACACTTTTGTCCAGGCAAACCCATTTTATCACATCCCTTCTGGTGATAATATTTCTTCATTTTCTTAGGTCGGGTGGTTCACCCCTAAGTAATGACTGCACATCCTGACCCCTCCCTTTTTTGTCGCTCGTTTTTCCTCACTGAACTTTGGCAGGCCGCTCCTTTTCTGAACGTCAGATGTGATGGGCAGAGATTGTGGCAGTGTTTGTTTGCATCTGCACTTGGCTGCTGCCCTGTGAAGTGCTTTGTGTGAAAACATTGTGTTCCTGCGCACGAAGAGAAATGCTGCGTGTGCCCGAGGTTTGTAAAGCTCTAAAGCATCGTAGGGATATATCTGCTGTGTTGATCTGAATTTTTTTTTTTTAAAAAAAAAAAAAAAAGGACATTTTTTCCTGGAAAACTGAGCTTGGTAGCAGACAAGGACTCAATGAATGGTTTTGGTGGTTTTTAATTAAAATCTCAGGTTTTACTGAGCAGTATGAAAGTGATGGTGAATTTTAATCACATTTGCAGAACATATTATCCTGAGATACACAGAATTTTGTGGGAAGAGCCCTTTCTTTAACTAAAATGTCTGTATTTAAATAATTTCATCGGGAAGCATGAGACACTGTTTCAAACTCTGTCTGCCTGGGTCAATGTGAACTTCTCCCAGAATTCCTTCACACAGTTTACTAGCCCATCGTTCTCGGAGGTGTTTGGAGTGGGCAGCTCTCAACCTCCAATGGCACTGATTTCTCCTTAAAATACTGAGCTATCCTTTAGTGACAAGCTGAATTCTGGTTTTGTTTCTCTGGAGGATGGGTACTGAGTTCTAGAGTAATTATCTTTTCATCTTTTGGGTAAGACATGTATTTGTCTTGCTAAAGTAGAAAATCCTAGCCAAGGCTTCTAGAGATGTAATTCCAAGCCAGGCAAGTGGGATCTCTGTTTTCATGTCCCACAAAGTCAAATCAATCAAACTAGTTGGGGAATGAATGATTGCTTCTCCCTGTCCATTTTGATAAAAGATGTCTAAATTTGTCCTAAAGTGTTATTGACTAAATTTATTAAAAATGCCCACAGTGCAAATAAAATGCTTTGTAAAACTGGGGAGAAATGAGTGAAGGGCAACAAGTTTTATTGAGCAAGGTTGATGGAGTTTTGTGTTTTTAGGAATGGTGGAGCAAGTTAATACTCCTCATCCTCAGAAATTATTGTCCATTTTAGGGGTCTGTAAAAGCAGGGGGGAGAGGGATAGGGATTGCTGCTCTGTGTCTTTTCTATGACAAAATTTACAGGGCATCAATCACAACTGGTGAGTGACAGGTTTCAGAACCATCAGTACTTCAACACATTGAATAAGGAGCCTAGAAAATTCCTCACCAAGGGTTGTTGTAAATGTGGGAGTTTAATGGGTACAATGGCAAACTGGGCAATAAGAATGGGAGAAGAATTCACTGAGGGTTATGGGATATACAGCAAATATAGAAATATCACTGCCATTGATCTCTTTAAAGTCTGAGAGGCTGCTAAGGGACAGTGTCACTCACATGCCCTGCTCTCAGTCTGCCAAGGACATCAGACAGGGTCACTGTCAGCTGAGCTGGGTCCACCACTGGCCAAATGTCTCATTAATCTGATCTAGAAAATAGCTGGAGAAAAGGTGGTTCTGCCAAAAATAAATAAATCAATACCTGAGAATATACAGTTTTGGCTGACTCTGACATTTTTATAGTTCCTTTGTTTTCAGTTTGCTCAGGGGATTTGGTGAAGAAAATAAAATTAACATGATATAGTCACAGTTGCTTCATTTAAATATATATACAGGCTTATAGGTTTCACATGCAGATGAATAAATTCATGAATAAATTCATGAATAAACAAGGCATATTGGTTATGAGAAAGATACGTAATTTGAGATATATTTCCTTTTTAGAGTGGTCATATCTAGACCTTATCTAAACCACTGTACTTCTGCTTGCTTTTGACTTTTTTTATTTTTTTCCCCCATTTGTTGTTATCATGCTTACTTTATCCTTGGATTAGCAACGAATTTCATTTCCAGAAAGAAACTAGACTGTGCCATGTGTGAATCCTAGACCTCAGAGTGAGGAGATGTCCGCTCTTTGAAGCTCACGGTGACCCGGGCGCAGGGTTCGATCGTAGCAGGAGGAGCCGTTCCCTGGCTCCCGCGGGATCCTCCAGCCTCATCCTGCACACGGGTCAGGAATGCTCTAATGACCACAACTCCTGCTGCCACTTAGAGACCAGGAGAGCCCGCTGTGCTCCCCCCTGCTCTTACAAGGCTCGCTGACACGAACAATCAGGTCAAAATCACAGGATCTATGGAGCTGCTTTTATCATATCGGCTCAGCGAACAAGGCAACAATTAAATGTGTGTAAGCATTTCCATTATACATACCAGCTTGGCATTTAAAATCTCAGCTGTGAAAGATTCCAGTAGATGAAACACAGTGTTTGCTAGCTCATTAAACAATACAGAAAATGAAAAAAAATAAAATCTCTTACAGTAAAATGCTTCATGTTGGACAAGCTTTCTTTTAAATGAGATAATGACAAATTTAAAATGTGCTAGGCCACCTGATCAGTGATTTTGAATGGAGTTTTTCTGGAAGGGTGTGAAGGGAAGGGTCTTCCCTGTGTGCCTTTTGAGGGTCCCTCTGCCCCCAGGGTGAGGATGGAGTTGTTTGCACACGGATGTGGGATCTCAGGGGATGTGGTTTAGAACCGGCTCAGGTGGGCTCATGTCTCTGTGGAATGTCCCATCCCATCCCACAACTCCCACTGGTTGTACCAACATTCTGATATTAGGGAAGTTCCTAGACATGAATCCAACATGATACTCAGTAGTAGTTTGTACATTGATTTATGTCTTACTGCTTTTTGGTTTTTTTTCTTTTTTTTTTTTTTTTCCCCTCCCCCACCCTGTATTTCGTGCAGCTAGAGTGTTATTTACAAAATTAGTGCTTAACCTGCCAGTTGTTTCAGATTTTCTCATTATAATATTGTTATCCCAACCTGGAGCACTGGGACCATGATTTTAGCAATTATTCATTCTTTCTTCTCACTCATTCAAGCAGGCGCCGTCTCTGCTGAGTGCGTAGCTGCGTAAATCACTGAGTGGGTTACATGGGACTCTTGTTAACAAGTTAGAAAACAGCACATCTTAAAGAGGTCTGGGAGCTGGTCACCATGAAGGGCCTTTTCCAGGCAGTAACGTTTATGTAAATGTAAAAAAAAAAACAACAAAACACAAAAAACTACAAAAAAAACCCGACCTGGGAAAGCTTTGATAAAATATAACGCAAAACACTAATTGGTGACTGCATCAAAAGTGGAAGCAGGAGGGACTTCAGTGGATGAAAATATTGGTGCCAGATGGGTTTTTTGATGCAAGTCAGTGACTGAGAGGGTGCCTTCAGACAATGTGGTTTTCCTTTTCTGTGTTTTATTTCTAAGAACAATGCAGCGAGATGCTGAGGTTTGCTAATGATGTGAAGCAGTTGGGAGAAGCCAGTTCAAGGGACATGATAACGTTCCAAATTACACACTGAAATTAAGGGAATACACAAGATATAATCAAGATAGAGGATAAATTAATTCTGAAAATAAGACAGGAATCAAACTATAGGAAGGGTATGAAGTCACCCTGTAAATATCTGCCTTCAGTAGCATTGGGTTGGTGAGCCGGAGTGATTTGGTGCTTCCCTTCTTCCCCACACTCCTTTGGAAACACAGCAATCCCAGATATTTAAAACACTGAGATGCTGGCATTGCTTCTGCAGTGCTGAGGGGTTTGCTCTAAAAGTGTTTCCTTGATCCAGGACTGTGACTGCTCTGTGCTTTTAAGCTGCTGCTGAAGCAATTCAGCTTCACTTGGAGCATCAGCCCAGGCTGAGGATCAGCCCCAGCTCAGGTATTGCCTGGAAATGACGGTGCAGGAGCTGAGTCAACCAAATAAAAATAAAAACTCTGTGTCATAGCACTAGCTAGGGAGGAACAGAGCTCACAGACAATGTTTTTCCCTTTAAGGTGTTTATTTATCCCTGTGGATGACCACAGGAAACACAGACTAGGATTTTTTAAGCATTAGGAAAAATGGGAAGGAATGCACAGTCTGTGGTACACAGAGTTAAAGAGATCTGTGCTGAGTTAGTTTTATTGCTTTTTATTTAAATATATACACATAATTTCTTTTCCTATGAAGGAATGAAGTTAAAAAAATTGAATACCAGGTGCTGGCACGAACCTTTTCAGCATATATGAACATATATACCTTGGCTGGCTTCTGATTTTGGCAAATAAAGGGTGAAGATTAATTATTTTCCTCTGTGGTGTTCCTTAAAACATTTAGCAAAAAATCCTTCCTTATAGTGACCACACTCTTTAATATTTTATTTTTCCATCTTTTTTTTTTTTTTTTTTTACCCCACTACCTGGAACCC
>VZTX01016148.1:48858-70650 GCA_013400915.1 Pardalotus punctatus
TTTTTTTTTACCACAATACATGGCACACATGCATCATAGATCACCCAACTGATCTATGTCCCCATCCATCTGCTGTGACACATAAATCTCCTCAGATAGTGATAAATTATTTTAAAGAATTGACAGAACCAGTTCATCCAGAATTGTTTTTTTCTTTTCTGTGGCTGAGGCGATTCAGTGAAAGTAAGAGTGGAAAGTTTGTTGGTAGGTCACAATTATATCGTTTTTAAGGGGAGAAAAGGGTGCAAGACATCAATGACCCTGCACATAATTCACCTTGACATCAAAATGATTGTATGCAGATAATCTGTCAATAGAAGCAATAGAGAAAGACATGTTCACAGCGCTGGAACAGAGAAACTGTGCTTAACCTGGAGCTTCTCAGGGCAAACAAAATGAGAATCAAATATATTGTATTCTAGAGAGCATTGTATGATGAAGCTGAAGAGAACATGTTGCCAGCCTGAAGATTTCTGAGGCATCCGATGAAACACCCAGGCAGACCTTTGAGCAGAGAATGAGAAAGCCTCAGACAGTTCTCTCTACCCATGAATGCAGAAATTTTCCAGGCTAATGATTTGACCTTTATGTTGTGTAAGAGAAGCCTATATTTTTTCAGGAGTGCACAATATAAATGAAATGTGACCTTCTTTACAAAATAGTATTTAGTCACCAGAAGTCTCTTGAGAGCTTTTCTGTATTAAAAACATCTTATAGGGCAAATACAGTTAAACTCTGAAAGTGGATGTGTATGAGGTTAAGAATTTTTGTTTCCTTTATTCCAGTGGAACATACACATCGGATTTTAATGCTTTCAACAGTTAGCACTTCACCTGCTGAATTATGCATGCATTGCAAGTGCTCACTGCCTTCCACTTCTAACAGGGTCCACCGTGTCCTCCAAGAGAAAAAAAAAACCTGTGTTTACCAGTGAGAAATTTTCATCTGCACTATTTTTTTTAATTTTTAATTTCTCCTTTTGTTTGTGTTTCAAATACACAACACCTTTGCTTGTTTCAGATTAAGATTCCAGCCTCTCTTAATTGACCTTTTCACCATGTTTGGATTTGGCAGGTTTTTACTGCTTATGCATCTAGCAGTGCTGGGAGTTTCAGTGTATTCAGCCATTGCTGTGTATTTCTTAAAATTATCAAATATGGCCTTTATGGAAAAAAAGGTTGTGAATTCATCACCTTGCTGAAAAACTCATGAAAATAGTTAAAATAAATAATTTACTATGCACATGTCCAACATGTGAAGATATGGTTTCCCAGCAGCTGGACTCTATAATCTCCTGCAGTTTCTCGGCTGAGTTTCTCAGCTGCTCCCCAGGAAGGGTTTTGATGTGACCCAGGGTCCCAGCAGAGCTCCCTGCCCTGTGCAGGCACTGACCAGGTCACACAGCAGCATCGCCTCCCGGTGCCAGTGTGAAACAGATGTTCGAATTTGATGAGGTTTAGGAGATGGCAGTCAGATCTCAGCTGAAAGAATTCAGTTGACTTCATCTTTCACTCATGAACACCTAGAGGATCTGTCTCAACTGTGGAGTTCTGAAAGTTCACACACTACTGTTTTGCTTTACTCCACTGGGAGCTCTGTTTTTGAAAATAGCTTTATATACTTCCTCTGCAGATTTTGTCACAATGCCAAAACTTTGCAAACTTTAAAATACAGTTATTTTCAGTGTGTATACTAAATATTTTGTCTGAAACAAGAGAGCAATAAATTAGCAACTTTCTGTTGTTGTTAAGAGCAGAGTCACCCTCTGCTGCTGGTGTCTGGCCACAGACAGTTGTACAATGTCTGTGTTTCCATTTATCGAGAGGGAATTCTCACTCACAGCTTCAGCTCACACTATAGCTTAAGGGTTTTATCAAATTATTCCCACATCTTTCAGACATTCCAAAGGTTTTAGCAGGCAGAAAAATAATCTACAGGCTAATATAACAAACAAGCTGATGAGGCAGCTCAGGCACTGTCACCACCGTTCTCCTGCTGAGTGTGGCCACGTTCAAAAGCCACAACTTTAAATTACAAGGCCTTGCCTTGCTCTGCAGGCAATCATTGCCTCTCCTTCAGATCCACTTCCAGTTGCCAATACCATCCTTTAATGTGGTGAGGAATAAATGATTGAACTTGGTATTGCATCCACGATGATAGTGACTTAAGAATCCTTTAAAAGGCTGTTGACCCTATTGAGATTTTTAACTTTGCAGAAATTCAAGCGGAGCAATTTAGATGCTTGAGGAATGTGGCTAATTAGAAGTTTTTCCTGCCTGACCTAAGTGGATCGAACTGTGGGAATGCTGATATAAACAAGTTACTGGATGACCCACAAAGGTTATTTAAATTGTTGATCAGGGAATAAAACAACAGTAAGAAATTATGCAAGGTAGAAATACAGGCAGCATTGATACTGAGAGGCATATATAAAAATGAATCATTCATACACCAGATAAAAATCAGGCACCATTGTACATCAGCAATTATAGGTAAGAAGTATCAGATACATAAAATTATTAAGATCAACATGCAATGCCTGCTCCCTTGGAGTGTATGTTGAGTGAAGTTTGGAGGGTTTTTTTTTGGGGTTTTTTGGAACTGGGTGGAAACTTATAAAACCCAAGGCTCACTTACACCTTTGTGAGCATATAGCCTGGGAAATTTCTTCTGCCTTTACTAGACGCTCAAGTAGAGCTTCACAGAAATATTTCTTTTTTTTCTTTTTCCAATTTTAACTTTTGCCTGGACCAGTCAAGTTTTGGGTTTTGTAGAGTACAAAGTCTGTCCCAGACTGGAAAAACAGACTTGGTAATTTGAAGAGAAATGCCACCTTCCTGCAGTTTCTTTTATCTCAAAGGGTTCTACTTCAGGTTTTCTCCAGTATTTGCTTCTGTACCATTTTCTGCCAGTTAAAATATTCAGCAGGCAGTGATAGGTAGGTACAACATTTCTCCTCCAGATCCACAGGAACTTTAGCAGCTAATACTCCCCTGGGCTGTCTCAGCGTGTCAGATCTGATAACTATTATGTTTCAGCAAATATCTACCATTCCTGTACATAATTGCATTACTAACATTATTATTACTTTGCAGTAAGCAAAGAAAACAGAGGTGCAGAGGTAAACAGCACTTACAGACTGGCGCCTGCCTCCAAGTTGTGCTGCCTCTTTTTCTCACGACAGGAAAGTGACTTTCAGCTCATGCTCCTTTTGGATTTGGTGCTGGATCTGCAGAGTAACTGGGTTTGGCAAGAGTTGTGAAGGATTGGGTTTTGTGGCTGTTCCCTTCATAATTTTTTTTCTGCTCAGGACATAGCTAAATAATCCCTACAATTTAAAGAAGAAAAAGAAAAAATAAAGAATAAAGAAAGGAATTAGTCACATTTCTGGTAATCCTGTTGATCTGTAGGTCGTACACCTGGCACAACCATCAGCTCGAGGCATTCACTGGCCCCTGGCTGTCAGCTCCTGGGAAGATAAACCAGAGGAAAGATGGCTCTGCACATGTCTAGCTGTGGTAGTATATTTTCCTAAGCATTTGCTCCTGGCAATTTGCAGAAAGAGGACACAGCCCTGATAGATTTTGTGACTGTGCCAATATGGGACTACATACATCTCCCCCAGATACTTTACTCCGTTTTTTCACTACTTTTTGTTTTTCTTCTTTTATAAATTGGTGGTATTTGTTCAGGATTGTCGTGGAGCAGATGAGAACCCTCTATCCCATGGACATCTTGGTCATCAGGATGTATTGGGGACTGTTGCAAACAGCTTTCTTTCCCTGCCCTGGCAGATTCTGCCTCTCCTGGCTATCACTGCAAGTTCCATGAGAAATGTAATAGGAGCTATAAACAGGGTCATTTCTGGTTTATCCTGGAAACAATTAATCTGTTATGCCAAGAAAGGCAGCTCTGCCAAGGTCTTCTATCAGCCTAGACAGAGTTTCTTCTTTATATCTCTCTTTAGCTTTCAACTGTGCCTTCCTTGCCTGTCCCTGGAAAATGACTGGAATGAAACCTTGTAAAAAACCAGGCACTGAACTGGGAAAACTCAGTAACTTCACTGAAGGAGTTTTAAGTTCTTAGCAATTTTGTTGGCTGCTGGAACTAGGGTTTGGCTTTCCTTTCTTTTGGTCAATATTCCAAATATTACCAAGTAGTCACTCTGCAGTGTTTTCAGCCCTCTCCCAGGTGCTGAAGTCCTTGCTGCAGTTCTTTTCTATTGAGAATATCCTTTAACTTCTCTACCTTTTTACAATGAAAAATATTTTTGTCAGTAGTAATTGCATTACTAGTCACTTTGTCCTGATTTGTCTTTCCATTGTGAGACAAATGGAGTTCATAATCTGTCTAGACAGTCTGGTTGTTACTTTAACAGATGTTTGATCTCCAAAAGCAAGACATCCCTCTGCTGTTTTCTAGAAACCTTTCAGATACTGCTTTAATTCATTTTTATGTGTCCAGCCTTTGTTTTAAATCATATTTTTCATTTTTCGGAGACATCTGTGAGCAATGAAAGTACCTGCACTATTTGTTCCATCATGGATCATGAGGACCAATTCCTAGCTACTTCCCTTGGAAACTGAATTCCCATGCAACATTCACATTGCACCTTTTTATTGAAGCTGTTAACTGGATTCAGGTTCTTGGAGGTTTGGGTTTTTCGTTATTTTTTCCCAGTAGGAATTAAGAAAATGATGCTGTAAGCTTTTGTGTGTTTCTCCATATGTGCATTTTGGGCTTGTTCTTTTTTTTTGTTTCTCTGTTTGTTTGTGTTTTGTTTTTACACAATCCTATTTAGTCACAGAGAATATCCAAAGCTCTTTTCCGTCAGCCAGGAATTGCAACCCAGATGATGTCCAGCTCTCCAGCATTCAGCCCAGCAGCTTTCCTCCTTAGCTTGGTTTTGTTTTTTTTTTTTTTTTTTTTTAAGGGCAGAGCTTCCAGAACATCCTTGGATGTGCCCCAGGCTTATTTGCAGCTTTTTTTTTTTTTTTTTCCCTTCTCTGATTCACCAGTCTTTCTACTTCTTTCTCATTAATAGAAAAACAGTCACAAAATAATGCTCAGTGAAGCTCCTGTTCCCAAATGTCCTGTCCATGTCCTATCAGGCTGAATAGTAACAATTTCAGGTGTTTTAAGGAAATTTCAACTTTTTTCAGCTACCTGGTTCCACAAAGGAGCTTTCCAGCTTCATACCAGAACCTTGAATGAATTCACAGCTAATTCTAAGACCTAAGGAGCAAAGCACAGAAAACTTGTAACCAAAGCTGTTCTCTTTTGGATTATTGGGCATTTAACTCCACGATAAACAGGCTACAGACAAGGAATTCTTAAAAAAAAATTTGAGAAAGTTTCAAAACAAGAGATGGTTATTTTGGAGTCTTAGAATGAGTTTCATTCTTGATGAATATTTACAACTGATTTTTTCCCCCTCTCATTTTAGCTTAAGGGAAAAAAAAAATCCTCGCCTTAAAAAAACAACAACAAAAACAACCAACCAAACAAAAATTTTGCTGAGGTTTCCTTCCTTTACGCTGTTTATTCTCCAGAAGGATTTCACTGTTTTTTTCTTTGATGTGTTAGTACATCTTTTTATTTCTTGGTATTCTTCCCCTGTGGAAAAAAAAAAGTGTGCCTCCACATTTCTTTAGCAGGAACTGTGTACGTGAATATCTTCCTAATTCTTTTGATAAGTAAATAGTTTTTCACAATTTCAGTTATCTAGAAATACCATGTTCTTTTCATAGATAAATATATTTTTTTAGTAGTGTTAGGATGAGTTCAATATTGTGGAGTTTGTAATTACACAGTTTGGAAGGAAGGATGGTTTCCAGGCAGCTTTTTTTTTTTTTTTTTTTTTTTTAAACTGACATAGTTGTGGTGATTTAATAACCAAAAATAGAGTTAATTAAGTACGGGTTAAATCCATTCATTGATAGTTCATGCTTTACAAGTGGAGAGCTCTCTGAATTTATATATGTGCATTTCTTCTAACCTATATACGCCTGAATAACCATATCTTTATTTCCCTCTTGTTTTCCGTGGTTTCTGGACAGACTAAAGACTTGTGAAAAATATGAAAACCAGGAAGAATAATGTCTGAAACAGAGAGGGGCATGTTTTATTCATAGAGAGGGCTGTTTAGGTCCTGGAACGAAACCATGAAATATTCCATACATTGTTATCAGAGGGTGCTTGCTTTCATTCCTCGTCAGCTCCGTATCTTTTTCTGTTCTTAACACAGCTCCTTGTTCCTCCCTACCGATCCCAGCTCTGGTTGCTTGCCTATTGAGATTTTTCCCTTTTTTCTTTCGTTCAGACTCCAGATCTGAGCCTGGTGTTTGACTCTCCTGCCCCCGAGGCTGGAAGAGCACCAGAATAGAAGGAACCCTCAGCGAATGCGATGATGGATCTGTTTCATATCTTGCTCTCCAATGACATTGTAGAAATATTGCAACCGCTCTCACCTAATTCCTGTAGTTCACATGAACATGGGTGTTGGGATAGCCAGACCATTTTTTGTTTTTAGTGACAGGAATGCTTATAGAAACTCGGTTCTTAACATAATAATGCAGAACATTTTTTGCTTCAGAATCACCGATTTAATATTCACATCAGGAAATAATCTTAGTTACTGCAGCCATCCAAATACATGACAGAAACATAATATGGGATCTGTGGTTTCAGACAATTATCTCAGCCTGTAAGTGCTGAGTAACAAACCCCCAGAGAAACTCTAACACAACCAGAAACTGCACACCAGGAATTATTTACAGAAATAGTTCACAGGGTGTTTCCAAAGGCAATCATAAAAATATTTAAAAAAAACCAAAAAAAACAAGGAAAACATCAACAAAAACCAGCAATCTTGTTATGAGTAAAAATTAGACCTTAAATCATCTAGTAAATTGTTAATTATTTATCCATCTCTGCTTGGGAGCTCAAGTGAGTGTAATTGGTTGGTCCCTAATGAGATTTGGTGAGGATTCACATTTTTCGTGTTGAGTTGATAGAAATCAAATTAGGAGAACCTCTGAGTGTGTCTGTCAGAGGTGTGTATGCAGCTGGGCTAATTCCAGTGGTGCTGGGAAAGGCCTGGAAGGGCAGCGGCAGAGGAAAAGAAGTTTGGGAGCAGAAGGAGGCACTAGATTGGTGGTGATGTTCTTTGTTTTCTTCTCGTTTTCTGTTTTGATAGAAATGCAAATCGGACACTTGCTGTCTAAATTAATATCTGCTCTCCAAACAGTCGAAGTGCCACTGATGTGAGACCATCCAGTTTTCCAAAGTATCACCAAGAAAGGAAACCCAAACAAAACTAGTTTAAATATTCAGTGGAAAAGGGAATACAAAAGTGCACTTAGAGAAAAGTAAAATGCAACATGAGACGTGAGCTCTAGTCCAAAGTCATATATAAGAATTCAGTTTATTTTGGGGCATTCTTTTCCTCAGGTCACTGTGCTTTGAGCCACTACCAGTTTTCTGCATGCTGTACTATAGGAAAAAAAAACCCAAAACCAAATGACCAGCAACTGAGATTTGAAGTGCCTCAGACAAATTTGCTTTTCTATTGCATTAGTATGATTGCCATTGTAACAAAGTAGTGCTGTTTTAGTGATTTTTAAAAAGCTAAACTTTAGGGGACTCAGGTCTCATTTTTTGCACTATATGGCTCCCGAGAGACAGTCTATAGGGGAATGTTATCTGTGTCTTTACCTTCTTTCATTGCTTTCCTTGTCTTTAGTTTTTATAGCTTGAGATTCAATGGGAATTACCAGCCACGGCGATTCCAATGTCTTTAGCAATACTTTCCAATTTCAAGTTTGTACAACAAACACGTCTTCAGTTCAAACAGGGATTAAGAGAAGATATATATTTCCAAAAAGGCGCCGCTGGAATGAAGTGTTTGGGTTACACTATATAATTTCAACCCCACAGATTGAGGTGAAGAGGAAGGGCTGGCCACGCCCTCAAAATATTTTAGAAGGAGACATTCCCAAAACCCAGCAGATGTGACAAATGGCTCGTGTTGACCAGAGGGACGAAGCCTTCCTGCTGTTTGCTGATCTCACATGGTGCTCTCCATGCTCTCCATGCGCTGCCTCTGGGCTGGTGGCCGGGGTCACCTCCCCCAACCTGCCCATCTGCTCCTGGTGGGTGCTGCCTGCCTGCCCTCAGCTGTCCTCAGCCCTGCTGGAAACAGCACAGACAGCTTTGAAGAAGTCCTTGTTTAGGAACTGGCAGCAGTGGCCTCCTGCCGTTTGAGCTGTGTCCAAAGTCGGGTCAACAGGAGCAGCAGATCTCCTCTCCTTTCCCCCCACTATAGCCGTCTTCAGCAAATTTTGAAAACATTGATGGCAATAATAATAAAATCCCTCTATTTGCAACGTGATTATTTAGATTTTAGAGCAAACAGCACGTGCTAGCTCAAGTTCTCTATTGTAAACACCCAGACATAGCATTTCAAGTGTGTTTTTTCAAATGTCACTTCAGAGGTTTCGATGCTGTTTGCGCTGGGAGCTGCCAGATGTAAGAAAATAAAAGGCCTCTTATGGCACTGCCAAGAATCAGATTCTTCACTGTGGAAGGCATCTGCCCCAAATTCTGTATCTCAGCACACCTGGTGAACATCTGATGAGGAGAGCTCTGGCAGAGGGTTGAGCCACGCCAGATTGTTGTGAGTGCGCTCAGCTAAAATACCGAGTGCTGCCTGCAATTGCAGAAGCTATTTTTGTTACATATCTAAAAGCTGTTTTTAAAAATTCCATTCTCAAAAGCCATTTTGAAACATTGATAACAAACAATGAGGACTTTGATTTCTCCTTATTGTTTCCTGGAAATGTTTTTGGTCAGGTTTTGTTTTTGTTTTTTTCTTCAGGTGTATGTGGAAATGGTATTTAAAAATATAACTGGCACATAAAAGACTTTGACAAGTACAGTTTCATCCAGGAAGAACAATATCAAAATATAAAGCAAAAGAACTTTTTTTTTTTCATTATTATGATAGAAATCCAAAGAATTCTGATTTATATCAATGCAAATTAGTATAGTTTGACCCAAAGTCACTTTCTTATCACAGTATTTGTTATTTTGTCCTTGATAAATGTATAAGAAGGCATTTCTCACTGTGAAAGCTCTACTATAATTAGTGTCAAGTCCAAGTAAATAAAAGATTGCAGTAGACTGACAATAATAAGATTTATTTAGTTTGCTATGGCCTTAAAGAAAATCTGTATTTGCTATACCTTGTAAAAACAATGGATCACACCTGCTGCACCCGAGAAAGATCATGGTTCACCTCACACATTTCTTCTAACAAATACATAAAGAACAGTCATCAGAGAATAAAATAATTGGATATGTATGCGTAGAGCACTTGTCATTAAGTTTTCTTTTTTAATACAAGTAATTTTCTATTGAAGGTAAGAATAGAGAGCAAATGCTTGTGTTCCCTTCTGTAGCTTCTCCTAGAACAGGGTCTTTTTTTTACATGTTTGTTGATCAAAATTACAACAGTTCCTTCAGCTTTGTGTAATTTGGCTGACTATGCCCTTGGCTAGGAAAATAAGTTATACCTGAGAGTTTGTTGACATGTTCAATTAAAATCTGCATACCTATGGATTGAAATCCCAGTGCAACTTCCTGGTCCATAGCATCTTTTCCTAATGTTGTGTGTTATTGTATAATTTACTGTAGCATCCAAAGTAGTGGAAATTGAGGCTTCAGATGCTCTTGGGGAGGAATGTTTGATAACTTCCCCCAGTGTTGTGTGTCAGAGTGGGTCAAAGCTGCACAACCAGAGCTGTAATTTCCACTGGAAGCACCTGGAAGGGCAAAGGGGACTTTGGTGAATTTTGTGGGTGTGCTGCCAAGGCCTTTCAAAGGAGCTCTGATGGACTGAAGCTGCCTGGATGAGGTGATCTTAAATAAGAAAGGGAAATGGCTACCACATAGCTCTTTCTCATCTGTTAAAGTCAGTGAAAGGTCCACTTTTTTCCTCTGTGTTCAAGAGAAATCCCTTCATTCTACCAACCAGTGCAGAAAAAATATCACTCCATTCTTTCCATCTTTAGCTGCTAACAATCTAGTAAAATTCAGATGGAAGATCCCTCTTACTCAGAACTTGTTTTTACTTCTGTAAAACTTTACCTTACTCCATTTTTTTTTTTAATGATGGCACAGTTTCAATAGTCAGTGTGTAAGATACTAGGTTTTAAAGCGGTAGTAAAAATATTCAGTTCTGAGTGATTTTACCTTGTGACTGCAAGATCCACTGCCTGTAACTTCTTTCTTCTTTGTTCAAACCAATCCCATTTTGATATCTTTATTCCCTCCTTCACTTGGCCATAAAGGCATTTTCATCAGCTACTTTAATAGTTGAGTCAAACTCATTTTCATCAAATTATGGGACTTTTGGAAATGTTGCTGAATAGTTCATCCAATAGTAGTTCATCCGTGTGAAAAATTATTCTTGACCCCGCTCTGTATCAGATACCGGATACTTAAAGCTGCAGATGGGAACATTTCCTCACTGCTATAACCCCCATTAGAAGTTCAGATACAACCCTTTGAGTTTCGAGGGACACCAGGCTGCTGTCCATCTGTCAAGGCAGAAGCTTATTTAAGTAAAAATGTGTAAGATCTGAGCAACCAAATCATAATTAGCCAAACACCTTCCCCATCAATTAGCCCTTCCTTTGATGAGCTGTCCCCTGCGGGCACGGGTGGTCATCCTGTCCCTCCTGCAGTGCAGCCAAACCCACAGACCCTGCCGTGATCTTCAGGTGGAAACCTCTGTGCCCCGTTGGATGCATGGGAAGATCTCTCTCAGCTCCTTGATTGCCAACTTTGTTTGTAATTTTGCTAAATAGATGCTCATACATAAGCTGGAGCAGTCTGATTGCTAAATTCAAACAAAACAAAAAGCTTCTCATCCCATTCCTTGATTAACAGAGTAATGGAAGTGAGCAGAACCTTGACTGTTTTCCTGTTTCTTTCTTTGCCACAGGCTTTTTCAGAGTTTCCATGGCTGGATGTGAGCCTGTGCATCAGCTAGACACAGATCCAGGCCTAAATTCAGCATTTACATAACATCTCTCCTGGGAATAAAACTCTGCCGTGCCTCAGTTCAGCAGGTTTCTGCTGATGTGCATTCTGGTATCTGCTGTGCAGTGAGGCTCAAATCTGTAATTGTCCTGGATGCATCAGAGGGAGATTTATGTTGATTTGTAGTTGTTTGTGAAATATCAGAGATGCGTGTAATTGGGGGAAGGAAATTTGGTTGGGCAGTGCCATCAGTGTATCTGGAATATTTTGTTATAATTTGTTACTATGTGGTGTTTAAACCATCATGGAAATACAAACTGGCCAAAATGCTACATTTTGTAGTTTTAGCTGCCATAATAAGAAATACACCCTACATTTAGGGCTCCGTGAGTTAATTAAAACATTAATTATCAAGTCGGAAAACACTGCAGAGTCACAACCCCCAAACTATGTATTCTTCATTGAATAAGGCCTCAGAATACTGAGAAATGTAAAAGGAGAAATGTTTATAACAAGAATTGGACTAACAAGCAGCACGCTGGTTTGAGTGGCAAAAGGATTATCCTGTTTGGTGATGGAAGCATGAGAAGTCCTTTTTTAATGTAGTTTTCGATGCTCAGGAATGATCAGAATGTGTCAGCTCTGAGGCTGTGTTTCAAAAGCTTCTCAGAGAGAAAAGCTGCTGGTTCTTAGAGCTGGCAGTGCCGAGGCTGGGTGGCCACCAAGGCAGGTTTTGTACATCGTCACCGTGAGTTTGGGAGGTGATGATGGTTTTTCTGTAACACATCACCATTCTAATGAGACCTCACCGCACAGAACAATGTTCAGGGCACACTATCAATCATTCCTAGCAGCAAAATGAGTTTTCGTGGGGTGTCCTGATGGGTGTCACGTCTCAGCAGAAAGCTTTATACATCTGAGAAAGACTTGACTACCAGATTTCTTCTTGTCTGTTTATGTCAAGTGATAAATGAAATGTAATTCTGTTGTACAGAATTAATGTTCTGAGTTTCAACTTAAAGGCCTAGAATTTGCATTTTAATTTTAAACAATATTTGTGCTTTGTAGTAATTTCTAAGGATTTTTTTTCCTTGAAAATATTGATAATAATCTGTCAACACAATTACTTTTTTTCTTTTAATTAGGGTTTGGGTTTGTGCAATGCAACATAAGAGAGGGATAAGAACTAATGTTTTTAAATAGGGAAAACCAGAACGATTTACTAAGAAGATTTTGTTAAAAGGGAGCTGGTAGCTGGATAATAGACTATCACAAACAAGACATGATTGTAACTCTTTTATAAAAGAGAATCCATGGGAGAAATTATCAACAGCTGAGAAACAGAATTTTGCCATAATTGTCACCGATTTTCATGATAGCGAGGTTAATTCTTAGCATTTAATTTTCAAATATTTTGCAAGTATTAATTGAGCTTCACAACATCCTGCTGGAGTATCTGCAAGTTAATAGCTTGTGTGTTAAATCTCTGACATTCCTGATCTCATCTTGGGCTTGGAAACAAGACTTTCCCCTTCACAGCTCGTGTCCCCCTGAGAAGCACGGAGCCATTACCCTTCTGCAAACTCTGCCTCACCTGTGCAGCTCCTCCAGTTTGATTTGCAGTTAATCTTTCCGCTCTGCTTCTCATGCTCGTCGTTCCAGAGGCAATCGAGTGAGGTCTGTACAAGCCTGGAACCTGACAGTTGTAATGCAAACACAACAAACTGTCACTCCTTAATAGCACCAGGTCTATTACTACAATTGCAGCAGAGCCTCTTCATAAAACAAGCTGATATTCTCTATATTTTCGTGGGTAATACTGAGATATATGTGCTGTCAGCTGAAACCTGGGTAATATTTTTACTGCTTCTTAGGTGTTTTATCGTGCCACAACAGACATATAGATCCCTGAACAAAGGCCGCCATCACAGACATCAAATACACATTTGCCTTTTGGTATAGAGGAGAAATATCTGATTCAAAGCTCTTCAGGCTGAAGGGAATTGTATTCACTTTAACACCTCGAGACGTTTGTAAAATCAGTCGCAAAACGGCTGCAGGCCATTGAGGAAGTTTGACGGCAGGCAAAGTCCTGGAGGTGGCTGTAAACTGCTGTTACACAGAGAGCAGGGGCACCGTGCCTTCCATGCTACACAGCAGAGGGCAGAAATAAGAGAGAGTGGAATGGAAGAGGCAGGGAAATTTTATGTCTGGTCTTTGCACAAGATAGGAAAACACCTGGGATAGGAGCTGAGGGAGAGTGTGGGGCTAGAACGCTGAAAACCAGAGAGAGGAATGTAAGATGTGAATCAAGGCAGTGTAGGAGGGTTGGAGGGACTAAAGGCAGGAGTTGGCCAGAAGAGATGCTGCTGTTCTCAAAGGCAAGAATGCAGCAGCCTTCTGGAAAAGGGGGAATGAAAGATTCAACTACTGGAAACAGAGCAATGACCAAGGAAAGAGGGAGCCAGAAGGTGAAAAGATCCTTAAGGACCAGGAACATAAATCATATTAAAAAAAGGAATAGTATCCTGCATCCATCTCCCAGAAAAGCCAGGTTGCTGTAAACCCACGAGTGAACCTTTCCCCTTCCTGAGATAACTCAGATGTCCCTTCCAGGCCTGAGTCTGCTGCCCTCCTTCCCTCCACAGTCTGCCTTTCCTCCTTCCTGCCCTCCAGCTCTGTGCCTGCCTCCCTGCAGCGCTCCCCAAGCCCTCCCTTGTCCCCACCCTTCACCCCTGTGGGCAGCCCCGTCTGGGGTATCCCAGCAGGGCTGCCCCGGGGCTCAGTGGCACGGCAGAGTGTGTGAGGTGATTGCAAACTCACCGGGACAACCCAGGGAGAGATGTTTTTTATAACAGCTTCCCTGCTAATGGAGGCAGGATATGAGTTTCTCACATGACAAGCTCTTGATTTGCCCAAAGTTTGTCTGAATATAATATTTTTAAAACTCCCAACCTTCAGCTTGGTTGAAATAGTCCAACAGCTTCACGAACTGTAAACTGTTCGAGTGGAAAAACACACTTGAAAAGCGTAGCTATGTTCTGAAGAGCAATGCTCTTCTAGTTTTCAACGTTATTCCTAAATTCTTCATTATTGTGAGTGCCTAACTGCACACACAATGTGTTTCTTTCAGGTTGAATTCCCACTCTGAATTATACATGAACAAAAATGAATTTTCAATGGCTTTGCCATGAAGAGATTATCATGTCAAATTCCGGCATTTCCCGTGCATGTTTTTCTGTATGCCTTCTGATTTTGGAGCTCAGGAGACACACAACATTTGCTGTGAGAGCCATGTGATCAGAGAGGACAAGAGCAGCTCTGCAGGACTCGGGAACAGGAGCTCGAGCTGAGCATGTGGATGCAGACAAAGCTGAGATCAGTGCAGGATGTATTCCATAATCTCACAACACATCCCAGCCCTTCCGTGTGTGTGAGTCGGCACCAGCTCAGTCCCACCGGAGCTTGCCCAGCCGAACCACACAACCAGGGCAGGGAGGCAGACTGAAGGCTGCCCAGACTTCCTGCCCATTGGCAGGTTGTTTTTAAACCTGTATTCTCAGAGTGCTGTTCAGTTTCGTGATGGGCACAGAGGAGCTGGGTGCCGGTTGTTTCGCTGCTCCTCCTCCAGCACCGCACGTAATCATCCGTGTGGCTCCCGCATCCCTTATCAGTGCTGCTGCTGCTGCTGCTGCTTTCTCCCATGTGTCAGTGCCACCTGGTCCCAAGGCGAGGTGATAGACAGGAGCAGCCTGCCTGCGAGGAAAGGCAGGAGTGGGAAGGTGAATGTGAAAAGAATACGGAAAAAAACCCACAGAGAAAGGTAGACACGCATGTATTTACAGTCTTACGGAGTTTATTTGTGTTGCGCCCCCAAGGGTTGAGATATCCACTTCCCTCTCCTTTGTTGCTGGTTCTCCTGCAGTTTCTTTCCTGTCTTTCAAACCTGCTAAGGACAGGAACAAGGTCACTTTTCCCTTGGCCAGGAGAAAAGCTGATGCACAGAGCTTCTGGCTGGCTCCCTCTCGCCTGCACACAGAGCACTCCAAATCTGCAGCGCCGGCACTTTCCCCAGGGATGGGAAATTCAACAACTGCTCTGCATTTACAATCTATAACACAAGGCTTTAGTGAGAGACACCGAATGTGACAATTCCAGAGCCCTGACTTACACAAAGGACTCTCGAGTCTACATTCAGATCTGTGTGTAAATGGAATTATATGCTGAATTATTGCTGCCTACCTGTTTCCTAAGAGAATCACAATTAAAAAAAAAAAAAAAAAAAAAAAAAAAAAAAAAAAAAAAAATAAAAAAAAAAAAAAAGCTGGAGTACTGCTGCTTTATCTCAGAAAACATTTTAAAACCTATTACTTTGAGTAGTCATTCCCATTCAGCTCTTACAGAAAATGGATGGGCCTGGGCTTCCCTACTGAAGGTATTATTCTCTTGGGTGTAGCTGTTGATACTGTACTTGTTGTTTGCATGAGAGGAGAATAGCCTCCAGGACCCAGATAAATTCCAAATTGTAAATATGCAGAAGAAAAATGTTCAATTCTGCATAATTGTTGTACAAAAACGTGGAAAGCTTGTGCTAGTAATATCCTTTGGAGCCTTCTGATCAAAAAGGCTCAGAGTGGTAAGGGCTTCAGCTGAGGTTTTGGGTGTTTCTTAAATTTTGAAGAGAATTATCATTAGCGTTCACACAGTACTAAAACTGAGCAGGAAACTGGAGACTCACAGAGACATGACTTTCATATTTCAAGTGTCCTAAATGTTCTTCTGTTTCATTACAAAAAAACCTTAAAAAACAAAACAAAACAAACAAAACAAAACAACAAAAAAACCAAACCAAAACTAAACTAAACAAACAAACAAACAAAAACGCAAAACCCAAAAAAACCCAAAAAACCCAAAAACCAAAAAAACCCAAACCCCCCCAACCTTATACAAACAAAAAACCCCACCCAAAAAACCAAAATGAAACAGCCAACAAATAAACAAACAAAAAAACAAAAAAACCCAAACCAACCAAAAAAATCAAACCCCAACTTCTGAAAGGCATATTGGTGTTAAATGTAAGGAAACAGATTTTTACTTTTACTGGATGCAGCATAGATCACATTTTCTGCAGTTGAGCAGCCTGGAATAAGCAATGGAAGAGGCTTTTTTCTCAACCCTTTGGTCCTGCTGTTCAATTTTCTTATATTTCTTTCTTTGCCACACAACATGCTTTGTTTATTAAAAATCAAGTGACATAGCTGTTATGTTCCCACCAATGTCAACCCACAGCTATTTATGTGTTTATGCTTATGTCCTTTTTGGCTTTTGTTCAGTCTTTCCAAGAACAAGCTTAATTATTCCTGTAAGGCGATAAATATAAAAAGCAGTTTGCAAGTACTAACCCCATACCTATGGTAATCATTGTCATTCGGTTTTAATCCTCAGCACCATGAATTTCCTCCTGCACAAGCTGTGGTGATACTGCTGTGAATTAATTCTGTATTGCTCACCAAATTGTTAGCAAAAATAGTCTCAGATTAGGCCCATTGAGCTCCACTTAGTATGGATGTGTGGTAGAATTTAAGAGCCCAAAGTCAGGATAATTTTGCTGGTTGATAAGTAATTTTAAGGGATGGTAACAACACAGTTCATGTTCGTTAGGATCCAAATTGCAGCTCGCTGATGACTATTTCAAATGATCAATAAAATATTGCTCTTCCTCTCTGCTTCTCTGTCACACAAATATAAGTTATCTCAGTTTTTAGAAGCCACCTGGGAGAATTGCTTTCAGATGAAGGAATTAAAATAACCTCCCGTGTTAGGGTTTATAAGGCACACGGCTCTTGTTAGGCTGCCATGCTGTGGTCGTTGTACAGCCCCATGTAAAAGGAAATGTGCTTCCAGATCAGGCTGTAAACTTGCCCAGAGAGCAGGAGGGGCAACCATTTGTCACCCACGTGTCGTTCTGTTGTCTTCCCCAGAGTTTGGATTCAGCCTCGGTTCTTCTTGGGCATCCATGGGAAGGGCACAGCAGGGAATTGCATGTGCTGCCTTGGCGTACTAGTGCAAATTATCTGGTGCACAATAAACATTCTGGAATATAAATGGAGACATTTGAATCATTTAATGGATGTAGGAATTGTAATAGAATAATGCGACAAAGACACATTTATTGATAAAACTAGAGAAGCCATCCACGTTCATGATTCTCTGAAAAATCTTGCCAAAATGATTCAGTGATTTTAGGATTTTTCTTTTCCAAATAATTCAACCTACTTATGAGAAAAAAGCATTTTTTAAATTGAGTATTTCAGAAGCATTTTAATAGCATCTTCACATATTGCAAGTATCCATTTTTTGCTGAGTGAAGGATTACTCTTTTTTTTTTTTTATTTTTTTTAAGTGGTACGGTCATCTTCTTTTCATCTAGCTACATCTGTTACTTTTTATAAATAAGCTTTTTCTCCCCCTAAGGATCAAGCAGAACTTCTTCCAAGCCTTTTATTCTCAAGTGTAACTTCAGAAGTGCAGAAATAATAGCTTTAATACTTGGCCTTTATTGGCTAATTCAATAGCTTTATGTACTGTAACCGAGAAGGGTAAATGTAAGGGGGATTAGAAGGCAACGGGAGAAACTTTTCCTTTTAATTCTGACCCCAGAATAACTTCTTTGCAAAGGTCCATCTGGCCAAGGATCCAATCTCTGCCAGGAGCCAGGAGTCATTGTTTGGGGAAAATATTAGAAAAAGGGCTGCTGAGGAGACAAGGAGTGTGTGCCCTTTGTTTTGGGAAGATAAGCATCTCCCACAGTGTTGCATCTGGATCTCCTTTTTCTGCCTCATTTTGTGAAATTCTTTCATCCATTTTGAGAAATTTTTTACTTTTTCCTCCATGGCCATGATGTTTGTTGCCTGTTAGCTCCTAGTAATGTGATCAATAATTATAACCAGGCCAGGCACAGAAGAGATCCTCCCTAAATGTCTTCTTACACTTCTTCAGAGCTGAAGGATCCACACCCTTCGTGAGACCTTGTGTGTTAAAAGTTGAGAGTGCTCAGCCAATACAGATGGGGTTGGATGAGTGAGGTCAGGCCTCGTGCTCTGCCTCAGGTCAGGGAGGATTTGTGGAAAGTCCCAGAGGAGCTGGAACAGCTCACTGAGCCAGAGGGAAAATCCTTCTCCTTCTCCTTCTCCTTCTCCTTCTCCTTCTCCTTCTCCTTCTCCTTCTCCTTCTCCTTCTCCTTCTCCTTCTCCTTCTCCTTCTCCTTCTCCTTCTCCTTCTCCTTCTCCTTCTCCTTCTTGTCTATTTTCCATGTCCTTATGTGGTTTCCCTTGTGAAGGAGTGAATTTTAGCAGCCCTCAGAAGGATTTCTGCTACAACTTCTTACTTCTGCCTGATTCAGGGGGTGACACAGGGTGGGTCTCATCCTTTCCAAGAAAGGAACCAGCTGTTTTGACAAACAGTCCTATATTTCACCATATTCTTTGAGAATCTTAGAGTAATGGAACTGTTCCTGCAATTAGATATAGTTTATTGTATTGAAAAATGCATAATTTATTTGTTTTTGTTTTCCACTTAGTAACTGCTCCCAAAGGCTGTAAATCTCAGCTTATTTAGTGGCACACATCTGGAGTGGATAATAGACAGCAGGGTGAGATCACTGGGGTTACGCTGTGAGAAACCCTTTGGGAATGACTGGTGGCTGTTACCAGTGACCTGAATTGTATCAGCATTTCAGAAATAAAAGTGAAATCTAGCAAAGCAATGATGTGCCAATGAGAGCCAATGTATCCACATTCCTTTCTCTCTTCAACGCACACATTTGCTGAGTGCTGTTTATGACATCTCCATAATGTAAAAGGTTCATGGGGAGGTCAGTGAAATTCATCCATCAAATTCAAGTCTTATTAGCACAACATTCTGAAAGATCCAAGTTTTATTATTGGTTGTCAAAGCCAGTTTTCTCTCACTTTGGATAAAGTAGTTTATTGAATTAAGTGGTCTAAATCAGTTTTGAAAACATCTCTTTGCTTTGGGGCGCTCTAATACTTACAATATTTTTTTAAAGCACAGAAAATATCTATTGAAATAGGAATATATATCAAAGAGCAAAATATTCTTAGGCAAATTGAATTCCCCACTCACCCTACAACTATTTTTTTTTTCCTCATCTGCTGTCAAATATCCCAGCCACTAGTATATTCTATTTGTGTGATATAATCCCATATTTGGAATATTCTGGTAGGTGACCAAATATACAGCACCAGTGGGAGGGGGTCCAGAGACTGCTCCGAACCCAAGAGTTCAGTTGTCCCTTCTGGTCTTTGTAATTTTGCTTCCCTTCAAGATGGTGTGAGATGATGCTGATAGCAAATAAGCATGAGATTTTGAAAGGGAAAAAAAAAAAAAGTTTTATTTTTATCCAATAGAAACTTATGCAATCAGAGCTGTGGCTGCAAAATGAGAGTGATTGTGACAATTATAGCGATACAGATGTGGCCCTCTTCATTGAATTCTTCTGTGAGTAAGAAGCTGCAGATCAATAAGGAAAAAAATAATTCTGCCACCTGTGAATGCATTCTAAGGACAAATCCACAGATTGGGAAGTTTTTGTGAGTCTCATGATATACAAAGTTAGATTAGAAATCACATGGGGAAAAGCTTCCGAGGGCCAGTTCCCGAAATGTTTTGGTTTTAGTTGGGTCAATCCAGAGAGCATCCATCATTCACTGGGAGTGAAAACTGTGCATTGCATTTTTTGTGTAGGGGAAGAAAACTGCAAGGTGGATATTGTGCATTAAAACATATCTCTAAGGCTTTTAATATATGATAATATGTATCTTGATCTAAAAAACTTCAAATAACTGCTTTTCCCGAGTAAACCACAGCTTGGATCATTACAGGTTCAGAAAAGTTTGGCTTTTTGAGGTTGTCTTTTATATTCCAAGTGAGTTCAAAAATGTACATTTTATTGCAAGTTCTAGGTTCTGTGCTTTGAAACTCCGCATGTATACTAAGCAACAGAAATGGCTACATACCCACGTTTGCATCCTTTATTAACAGGACCTTGATGGAATTTTAGAGTGCCAAAATAAAAATGGAGAATTAATATGCATAGAAGTTGTAAATTTAATTAGCTGGTGTTATCAATTAAGCACACTCAGTAGAACTCCAGCAGGAATTTTGATTTAGTATATCTGCCAAAGAGCTGGACAAAATGCAAAATGAATATTCAATTAAAAATGGAAAATTATCAAATACTCAGGGTTTTTTTTTTTTTTTAATTCAGTAATCTACTGGAACCAGTATGGGGGTAAATATTTATTTACTCAAAGTAATAGTGACCATTTTTGAATAAGAAGGGTGAAATCCTGTAGTTCCCCACTAATTACTATTAAGCATAACTCTAAATATTTTAGGTTTTGATCTACAGGTAGAGAATTTTTTTACTGGAATATTATGGGCACTATGGTGCTGAACAGTCTATTTCTCATTTATAAAGCACTCTTAACAATTACTGTGGTCAAGTCATAGAGATATTTATCAATTAATCTAAGAAATTAGAGATGAAATATTCATGTTGTATCTTCTGGTCGTCCCAGTTTTAGTTCAGGATTGCTCCCAGGAGAATAAGTTTGATGAGCCTTCAACCATTTCCATGTGAAAATTAAATAGCCATTCTCAGTATATTAAAAAATTCCCTTAGATTGAAAAATATAGATATAAATTGCAGTGGTTGGAAAAGTGAACTTGCTGAAATGGTTTCACTTTTCACTGCTTCTTATTGACCAAAGAAAAAACAAGATGATAAATTAATTTTCTATATTTTTTCAGAGAGGTTGGGGGATTTTCTCAGGTATAATAGAAGACCTTTCTAAAGAGTGTCCTTAGCCCTCTTGAAATGAAACTGAAATGCCTTTGATTTGCTCATTTGTCCCAAATTTGGACAGACCCATTCCTCAGAAGCAACGAGGACCCTTTGCTTTGTTGCAATGATTTCTTTTCATGTCAGAACAGGTTTTTGTGAGAACAGGAAGAAAGGAGAGGGAAAATGTGCACCTTCTGTCCTTTCCTGCTAGTTTTTCTTCTGGTTGTTCTTCTTCCCGTTTTACTCATTCATCTTCAGTCCCAACCATTGGGAGTTTGGGACAAACTTCTCAAGTTTCCAGGCTGCAAACACCAAAGTAGAAAAGAACTTTCCATGCAAGTAACATTTCAAAAAATGTAAGTAAGAAAAAAGGAGAAATTCTGTTTTCTCACTGGATGTATGTTACTAATTAAGCTGCTATCACACTGTCTAGGCAAGCAAAAGGGCAATTTTAAAGTATAGCACAATTTAATGTGGTACTGTCAAGCATGATCCAGAAATTATCTGAAAGTCATTCTCTTTATCATTAAGCTGCTAGAATATTTATATTTCATTAGCATCACCTCTGTTAATTAACACTTCAGTATTTGGTAGATCCAATGTGCCTCATCAGAAGGTACCAATTTTAAAAGGGAGTCTGTTCTAAAATCCAAGCCTGTAAAAGATTCTGATTACATGTTAAATCTACCCCCTACCTACATTCAATACAGTCAAGAAGAAATACCTGCTGTTTTTTTTTTTTTTTAACAGAGGCATCTCTACTATATTTTCAGCATTAGAATAATTGAGTTATTCATGCATCAACAAGAAAATGGATAAATTACAGTTAAAGGGAATTCTGCCCTGAGTTCCTGGCCAAAAAATAATAATTTGTATAA
>VZTX01016148.1:71171-100700 GCA_013400915.1 Pardalotus punctatus
AAACAAACAAACAAACAAACAAACAAAACAAAACAACAAAAAAACCAACCAAAAAAAAAAACCACCAACAAAACCCCCCCAAAAAAAAACAAAAACCAAACAAAAAACCCCTAAAAAAACCCCGCATTTCAATCTTAATATTAATTTCCTAAAGGAATATTGAAATGGCAGCTGTTTTGGGAAATCCAGGCTGTCTGCCTTGACTCACGAGGCTGTACCATGCAGAGCTTTCAGGTTTTCTGTGACAGTAAAATTCAGGATCCTGCACACCTGAACAGAGGGAAGCTGCTGGTTGTGCATCTCTACCTGTTAAACCTCTGATTTAGAAACTCAGTTGTACAGAGGCTTAGAAAAGCAGATTTATACCCCCAATAAACTCTGTTTTAACAATAATTTTGCTTGGGATTGGCCTGAAGAGTCACCAAAATGCAGATTTCACTCTAGAACTCAAAAGTGTGAATTAGAACTTCCCAGAGAGAGCAGTCTCTCTCTTTCCCTTCTCTGCTGCTATTCCAGGACCACTGTTGGATCTTCGACAATCATTACTATCCCGTGGTATCCGATAGCTTTTATAATGTGATCTTTCAGTTCAATAAATGATATTCAAGCAAATGAACTTGCTTGAACATATTTTAAAATTATGTTGAAACTTAACCATCAGAATTCACATTATTTCTGCAGCTACTGTAGCTCTTCACGTTTCTGTTTAATATTTTCCTGACTTTCTTTACTGCACGTGTATTGTTTGCAGCATGATTCAGATGTAGGAGAGGAAATATCTATAATAAGCTAAAAGATATAGTTATATTAAGAGACTTACTGAAAGTTATTCAGAAGTCTTAAAGATTTTTACCAGAGCTTATAATTTTTTTTTTTTTTTTTTTTTTTTTTTTTTTTTTTTTTTTATCATGCCACCTTATATATATCTAGGGTTTTATTTAATGGTGTTTTTGACATCTGTACTTAAGGAATAAGTTGTTGCAAACAGTTTAGATTTGGCAATTAAATATTGCAGCACAGTGAGGGGTTTTGTTTTATTTTTTCCTCCAGAATAAAATATGGCTTACAGTAGTTCTGCTACCAAAGTGTTAGAGGTCAGTAACGTGTGTCTGCACATTATCCTATAAACATCTATAAAATATACCTAACCTATATCTATACTATAAACTCTAAACTATATCTGTACTATAAACATCTGAATTTCCTTTTCTATCCAGTGGTGTTTTCCACTCAATTACTCATGCTGTTTTAATATCTCATTTTCTTATTTCTTTAACTTACTTAAGTGGAATTTGCTCATGCAACACTTCTGTGGAATTTTTTACCACATTAATTTTGCTTTAGTTTAGTTCAAATCAAAAGTAAAAGTAGATTAATTCTGTAATTACAGTTCTTATTTGCTTGACTTGTTGGCTCTCAGTGCTTTGCTTTGGGATGCACAGAACACTGAGCTGCAGATTTGTTAAGTGCAGCGTGTTCATTTGAAAATAGTTTTATAAAAATGCATACAAGAAATTCCTTAAAGGCTAAGGAGATAAGGGAGCCACAGAGATTCAAAATTAAAAGACTCAGAGATGGTCGAAAGTCTTCTGGACAAAATTTGCCTTGCCTTTTTTAATTTTTTATTTTTATTTTTGATGGAGCAGCCTAAGAACTAAATAATTCTGCTGGTCCCCCTTGTGTTTAAACCATGGGATGGAGAGGATAGAACGGGGTAGATGAGGATGAGCAGTGGAAAAAGTGGAGGATGTCAAACAGTTTTCAGATATAGAAAAAGGTGTCGTTGAGGGAAGTAAGTGGGAGAGGTGATGTGATAATGACTCTGGGACTCAAGACAGAGCTCCCTTGGTGACATTGAGAACACCCTGGGAAGCATTTGGAAGAAATTCTATCGATTCTCTGCTCAGGGTGGAAATAATTACTGTGTTTGTGCAGCAGCTACTCAACATGCTAAGCTGTTTTATCAGCATCTTTTGGTTTTAATATTCTGAACGATAACCTTTGGCTGCCGCAGTCCCACACAGAGACAGGAGTCCTAATCCCCCTCTGGCACCTGAGTTGATTTTATTAACACATTTCCTCTCTGACTGACAGGCACCAGTCATTAAATTATGAAATCCAAATTAACCCCAGGCTCTGTGTTATGTGTCATTCCTTGTCAGGGTCAAGGGAAAGCAGCCCAAATTATCCACAGTTTTTTGGGATTTTTTCCCCTTGCCGACTATAATATTTGAAACAGGGATAGAACTATCCCTCAGCTGTTCTGAGATACTTTGAAGGTTCATTAGAAACAACTTTTAACAGATCAAAATTCAGGTGTATTCGTACTTACTACAGAATTAGGAGTATTGGCCAGTTTGAGAAGAGCCCCTGGATGTCCACACACCTTTGTTTCCTCCAAAGGAAGGTATCAAGTTCTTCTTTTGCACAATAAACCCAATATGGCTCCGAAGAGCTGCTGCAGCATCAGTCAGCCAGTTGTGCAGCCATTTCTATTCACAAGGGGGAATAAAAAAGTCATCCAACTTCTAAATTCTCTAAATGAGGCTTCCCTCCCTTTCTTTGAAAGAAAATAGAAGGCTTGTTGCCTGGTAGAGCTCAGCTGGGACCTGCTACCTTTGAGTGATTAGGAGAAAACTCTTTGTGCCCACTCTTTTCTCAGTCAGGGAGCACTTTTCTCCTTTGGGGAAAAAAAACGGGGGAGGAAAAATAAAAAGCAAAAAAAAAGAAGGCAGGAAAAAGGGACAAAGCTATTGTTACTGACCAGCATTTTTCAATCAGGTCATCTCATCTCTTTTTAAAAATCTAAAGAATATTGCAGCTGCTGCCAGTTGTTCTTCTCGAAGGGCTTTTGAATGTCATTTCATTAAAGGAAGAAAAAAAGAGATTGTATCTTGGGATATAGTAATTCTTGCAAGAGATGGGAGATCAGGGAAGTACATTAGCTTTTTTATTTTTCAGCTGTAATTGTCATTTTCCCAGGTCTCTTAACTTGGGATTTTTGGTGTTGTACTAGTTGTTCTTTTCCCAGTTTTCAGTTGCTTTTCCACAGATTTTTATCAATACCCACCTTTTATATTTGCTGTTTCTCTCTTCAAAGAATGAATTTAAGTAATTTAATCTGAATGTAATCCCTCTAAATATAGAATTAAATTGTAAATTTAGCTAATAAATACTTGTTTATCAATGTGTATGTGTCCATTAATTGTGGGAAATAAAACCAGAGGTGAAGTGATTTCTGGAATTCTGGGAGACATCAGTATCTTTAATATAGACTCAGACATTTATGGATTTTTTCCCCAGTTTTGAATAATGTTTTGGGTATAAATAACAATATTTTCATAGTATGTATAGTCCAATAATCCATTATATCACTTCATTGACCTGCCTGGCACTGCAATACTTGTCCTGTCTTCTTCTTCCAATGCAAACAGGAATATTGAGGTTGGTGTAGCCTTGCCCAAGTGGTTATGCCTCCGTTGATTAATTTATTTTGTGTGTGCAGTTTATGAGAACAGTCACTCCTGTGCTGCTGGTGGGAGCCCAGCGAGCCCCAGGGAGTTTGGGTCACCAGAAAGGAATTAGTGGCAGCTGCTTCCCCCTGGAAGTTGATAGCAAGTTCCTTGAATTTCTCAGCAACATTTTCAAGACCCACTCCAAATTTTTCATCCGCCAAGATAAACCTCGCAGCAGACGCCCATCCTGTAACAAACGGTGTCACGTGAAAACAGGAAGTTTTGGTTGTCGTGTTTTAAACAGCGCAGATTCGCGTGGGGCCGGAGCCGCACGGGTTGGGCAGCTGTGGATTCGTGTGTGCCGTATCTCGGGGTGTGATGGGGAGTGGGGACACTTTGCTCTGAAAGCTCCTTTCACTCATCCTCCTGCTCCATGGCAGCGCCTGAGGGAGGTTGGAATCGGCTGCAGAGACCTGGGTGGAGCACAGGAGCCATCCCGGGGTTTCACAGCAGAGCTTTCCTCTGTCAGACACTTATTCTGCAAAGATAAAGCCAAGGCATTTGCATACTCCCTATTTTCCAAACAATCTCTCTTCTCCTGGCTTTCCCCATGTGTCTGATGCTGCACAGACCCGTGACCTCCCTGTGCTGCCTTCTGGGTGTTTGACAATCGGCTCCGAGTCCATCACGCTGCCTCAATTGTGGAGCAGCAGCCGCCAAAGAGCAACTCGACGCAGCGGTATCAGCCTCATTAGCAGCAATAATGGGCTCTTAGTGCACTCTTGATTCTCCTATGATTTTAATGGCACAGCTTTCCCTGTCGGTTTTTTTTTGTATGGAGAAAGCATGAAGTCAGAGAACTTTTGTCGCCAGTAAAATATGGAGGGGTTGCAGATACACATTTCTTATTCTCGAGGTGTCATTCTCTTTGTTCCGAGGAGCGCGCCATTGTCAATAAAATAAAAAAAAAGAAGTGTTTGATGGGAGATTTTCATTAGAAAACCGAATTTGAAATATTCAGGTCAGGAAGAGCACACTGTGATAGTCAGCATTCAGTTTGAACTTCTGAATGTTGGAAGGGTTTTTGGAGGTGCTGCTTGAAAGAAAGTAAATCTCTGATCTTGGACGGTCTCTCAATTTATTAAAACCCTGGATGCACTAATAAAGGAACTTCAGAGAATATTATACATTGTAAAAAGTTGGTAAAAGTAATACAGCTCCCTTAGAAGTTCTCCATACGAGTTTTTGGAAATAGTTTTGGGTATAGTTGTATTTTCTGATAGCTAAGCCTGGTAGGAAGCCGGAGGCTACAGAACAATTGGATTTCTTACTGGTTGATGCATTGCTGTATTTTGCTGGTATCATTTTAATTGGGAGTCTTGTTACCAGTCCTTTCATCCAAGTATAATATCAGTTCTGTTCTCATTTATATTGAAATACAGACCTGCGTTGGCTTTTAAAATGTGGAGCCTGAATTTTGGCACATCTCTGCTTGACACTGCCCCTCATTCTTACAAGGAAATCAACTTTCCCCTTCATTTTATCCTTACTCCTCGGAGCTAAAATTACTACAATGATTAGCAATTTGTTTAAATATTTTAGGGTGAAACCCAGAAGCTGACCAAGATCTCCTTCCTTACAACTGGGTGGAGCAGAGTAGTGCAGTCACAGGTGGTAGCAGTGGTGTAGTAGCAATGTAGTGTAGATGATTGGGAGTAGTAGATGGAGTAGTAAAGTAGATGTAACTCTTTACAATCTATTTCCATGACTGTGTAGCTCTCACGAGACTTGCTGTGCTTATTAGCCACACAAATTGCTCCACCCAGAGAAAAGCACCCTAGGAATATGTGCCTTTTCACTAAAATCTTGTGGGAGCCCAAACCTTACATGTCCTTTCAGTAACCTGATGAAGAGGAAGTGGCAGACTTCCCCTGTATTCATTTTGGGACAGAGGATAACAAATAACTTCACACCCCCAGGTCTGTAAACCACATGAACTGTGGCAATCTGATCTCAGAGTGAACGCACATTATTTTAATACTGCAGCATTTCAGCAGAGTATCGGGATATTACAGCATTGTGGGATGTTTTCTCTTCATCACAGCAGTGCTGGACAGAAGGGAAAATCAGAACCATTTGTACATTTTGTTTGCAAACCAGCCATGTCAGAAACAGAGAACTTGATCATCTTTAAATGTAAATATCTTTAACCTCATAATCAAGAGAATGTATGTAAATCCTCCTTCTTAGGTTGTGATCCCCCCCTCAAAGGTAGTCACTATTAAGTGCCCCAAACTTAAATCAGTGTAGAGCAAAAAAACCTGCTAGGTTATGTGGGTTTTTTTTGATGTTTTCTGTTTGTTTTTAATAAATGTTTCCATTATCTTAAAAAAAAACAAAAACAAAAAAACCCCAAAACTCACAACAACTTTGATTGGGCAGGAGGGGACTTCTACTAGGATCATAGTTTTGTTTTGTTAATGCAGCAGCTGCTTGTGTTTGAAGAAAAGCTAGAATTTCTGTTCCTTGACTATTTTCCTCAAGCTTTTTAAAAAATATGTTAATTTTCCTTAGTTGTACTACAAGCTATTAAAAATTGTATTTCTGTCCCTGCAAAAAGCTTAGAGGGTGGGATATGCAGATACTACTTAATTTATACAATTCCTTTTTTATTAATTTAACCATTCAGATATGTTTTTTTCCCCTTCATGCTTCATTGTAATGGTTGTGCATACAAAATGAGTCTGAAGCATTGTAGTAAAACTGTGGAAATATTTCTTATAGCAGTAGCTAATATCCTGCAGCTCATCTGCATCCTGTGCCTGAATCACCTGCTGCAGTCACAAGTAGAGCAAGTGAAAGTGAAATAAAATATAAAATAAAAGAAGCTGCTCACTGCATTTGGAAATATGACCTAAAATTAGCATCACTTCTATGTCCCACAGCAGCTTTTATGTCACCTGAATAATAATAAGCATTTTCTATATAAATATTCCATAGATTTTACTGGTAGACAGATATTATTCCTCAAAATCTGAATCAGGTCTGGAGCTTCAAAAGAGAAGGACAATTCAATGAACAAATGAGTGGTAGCTGTAGTGAGAAGCCAGTTTTGGGAGATGCTGCAATAAAAATTCTGTGATGGTGTTGATGCTCCGAACACGTGCCAAATGTGGATTCAAATCAGCTCGCTGCTGTGCTGATGTGTCTGTGCTGGGCCAGGGGAAGGTCTCAGGGAGATGGGACTTGTCACTCCTGTGTTTTGGGCAGATTTCGGGGCTCTCAGGAGCTGCCACTCTGTACGAGCAGGTTGGAGCTGGGAATTGCCTGTGCAGAAATATCCAGCCCGGGCTGAGCACAGCCAGCCTCCAGGCAATTTTCCAAAGGATTTCTTCAAGTCGTCTTTCACTGTCTGCTCTGTTTCACTCAGTGCAGGAATGTTTGGGGAAGGGTCAAAACCATCTCTGCTCTGATCACCCAAAGCCATGTGTGTAAATCATTTCGCATGTTGTTGACCTCTAAAAATGAACACACTGGTGAAAATCTTTGCAAAAGTACCTGTGCTAACATCTGTTCATTACCTGATACCTGGGGAATGGTTGTGGTTTTGCTTTTTTTTATTACGCTATGGGGTTTTTGTTGGAATATCTGCTTTCTTTTCCGTGTAAACGTACAGAGTGGTCACTTGCTCTTTGTCTTCCAGATTCCCTTTTTGACTCAAACCCCCTGTTCTGTAGATATAGTCACATTTGTATAATAATGAAGTTTTTCAAGCAAGTTCCATACATAACGGCACGTATGAAAAATAATCTCCAAACTTCAAAACTTCCTGTAGAATAGGAAAAGGAACATCAAATAGGAAAAGGAAAATGCATGAAATGCACGTGCAGTAGCACTGCAAAGATGGCTTATATACTCCTGAGGCTTTTGCTGCAACTGGTGATATCTTTTATAGAAGTGTCACCTTTAGGAGGCTATTTTTGGCAATGATGTTTCAGCATGGGATTGTAAGGGTAACAGTGGGTATTGGATATATCCTCCAGAGATCACCTTCACACTGCCTCAAAGATTTCCAGGCGTATTAAAAAAGTGAGCAGTATAACTTGCTGAAGAGCTCTGCACACTTGTTTTATTCTTTCTCATAAAACCAGATTCAGTAAAAACTTGGCCTGTATCATGCTATAATTTCCACCAGGATTCAAAGCCATTACTTTCTCTGGATAAACAGCAGTTCGTACAAATCTTAAATATACATGTAGGGAAATATCCAGGCTCTGTAACATTTGTCACTTGCAGAACAGCTAAAGCAGCAGAGAGGCACAGCCTGTACTAGGAAAAAAAAAAACAACCTTTATACCTAGACAGTCTGGAATTAACCAACTGTCACTTTCCTTAGCCAGGAATAGGTGGAAGAGGAGACAGTTATAAAACTTAACTGACTCTTAGTTTTCCTTCCTTCTTCAAAGAGTGTGAGGCTGCTCCGTGTTTCAGGAAGCCGCAGGTTCCTGAGGGCTTGCTGCGCACGAGCCGTTCAAGAGAGCGCTGCAAACTCTGCGAGCAGGGGCTTTGACGTTTCCATGGCTGGTGGAGAAGTCAGTCACCACAGACAGGCTGCTAAATTATGGAGGCGATTTTCATCTGCCAGTTCTTTGCTTCTGTTGCTTCCTATAAGCTTCAAGAACATTTGAGGAAAAAGCATTGGCGTACTTGGTTGGCTGAGCGGCTCCCTGAGTTACTTGCAGCCTTCATTCCCAGGCTGTTCACGGGTTTCTTGTGTTGGCCTGGACCCTTTTTGGCCACTCCAGCAGGTAGGCTGATCTCCAGCTCATTTTTAGGAGAAAATAAACCTTCTTTTGCCATTCCTCACGCGAAATCTGTTCTGAAGATTCCTTACGGAGCTCTGCTTCTGTTTTTGCAGTGCTCTCTGTGCACAGCCTCCAGTCATGGAGCGGACAAAAAATGGAGAGACAAAAAGAATTCTGAAAAAGGGGAGGCAAATACTGTGACTTTCTGCTTTGCTGCTTCCTTGGTACATTCCCTGTCAGAATTTACCTTGGTAAATAACTCTCTAACTCTATTTTTAGAAGGAGAAGTACTTTAGCAAGACATAAGACTCAGCACAACAAAATCTGTTTAAATGCAGCATAATTGAAATGTCAACATAGCCACGCAATGCCTCACGGTGCTTCTTTGGTGAAGGCTGGATGTGACACAAAATAGATGCCTGAACACTGTGGTACAGAAAAAGCCCTTTTGTACTCAAATCCAGGCTCGCGCTCACCTTACGGAATGTTTATGAATGCTTGGCTGCCGCTCTGGTCCCTGCTCTGGCCTTCTCCCGGGGAATCTGACAGCTCTGAGAAGGTTTTGGGCTCACAGGAGGGACGAGCTCCTGGTGCTCTCAAGCAGGGGGTGTTTCCTGCAGGGACACCCAGCCCAAGCCTGGAGCTCGTGTCCCGCTTGACAGGACAGACCTTGCCCAGCGAGTGCCCAGGCACTCCTCACCTGGAAATGTGTTGGGAGTCTTGTTTCTCTCAGAGTGAGCTTTGATTTTTCATTCAAATACCATTAGAGTGACTTGAAAGAAGGGGGAACCATCACACACGAGCTGCTCTCCTCCCCTCCCTCCTCCACTAAGAGTGGAGAATACAAAGTACCATTATTATTATTTTTTTTAAAAAATATTTTACATTTTTGAAAATTTAATAGCAACTGTGCATTAGTCTTTTCTTAGGCAAGCCCTCTGCTTGGTGACCCACAACATGCTCCTTGAAGCAAGTGCTTTGCTGGCCTTCCCACGGAAATAAAACCTCCATGGTGAGGGGGGTTCACAAGTCAGAGTGCCCTCAGATCCTCCACTGGTGCTGCTCCAGGAGGATGGGCCGTGGCTCAGGGCCCAGGGTGGCTGTAGTCATTCCAAGTTTCATTTCTGTGCGTATCCTAGTCCGCACTCTCTCTCCAGGTTTCAGTCTGCCTGTGTGACACATCTTTTTTTAGCAGTTGATAGGCAGAGAAGACCAATCCATCCGACTCTTGCTTCGTGAGGCACCACAGGTTTTTTTAAGAGGTTAAGTTCAGTTTGATCTGCATCAGCAAACTGTGATTTCAGCAGGAAAACGAACTTGACAACTGTTTCAACAACCTGAATGTTTATGTATGTCTTCGGTTAATGCCTAAAGTCAATATTTGTTAAGTCTGATTGATAAAAATATGTGCCTTTCATCAAGGTCAGTTTAATTTGTGGAAATTTGCTTTTGCTTACCATGCTGCTTTTGCACACAATCCCTTGTCAGACTTCGCAAAAAACGATGCAGGCATTTTCTCATTTAAATTATGATTATCTTCACTATGAACTTCCCTGAGAACACTATCTCATTTGAATGTGTCTTTTTTTAAAGGATGCCGCAGATTGGACTCCAGTTCAGACAGGTGATAAATTACCTGACTTGACCTAATTCATTAACTTTAATGGTATTTGAAGTCTTTATTTTATTCAGGATCCTCTGATAGACTTGTCTTGTAGACATCTTTATAATAATGTCCATTCATCAGCCACTTAAAGGACATCACTTGAGACTGGATGTGACTGTGAGGATACAGATTATTTTCTGGGTTGTGTTCTCGCTTAGGATCCTTTGGATGTTGCAGGCTACACGAGGCAGGCACAAGGCTGACTTTGCATGAGACAGTAAAGCTTGGGAAGGAGTTCTGGAACAGTGTGTTAAATATGTATGGATGAATTTATGTAAATTCAAACATTCATCTCATTAAAGTTGAAACTGCTGCTTTCACAGGGCACAGCCACAGCATCTGTTGTACGGCAGATCTGGAGTTACCCTGAGTGCTGCAGAGAGGGCTCGGTAATGGCCTCACTTTGTAACAGCTCAATAGAGAGTGGCTTTGTGGGACACAGAAACGGAGGATTTTCTCCAGATATTTTTACTGTTACTGTAAGCTGTACTATTACAAATAAAAAAGCCATGCTGTGCCACGATGAGGTTAATTCTGGAAAGAAGAAAACAGCCCTCTGTGGATCTGTGCCCAAAGCAGATTCCTCCTGTGATCTTCTGTATTCTCTTAAAATGCGGGTCTCTTATCAGGCGACTCCTATTGTGTGTTTCTGAAAATGGAACATTATAGGAAATGGAAACATGACAGAGCTGAAAAAGCAAATTAACACCAAAACAGTAAATTAACAGCAAACCAGCTACTTTTTTTGCCATCCACAGAACCAATTTTCTTTCTCATGTTAAAAGAAATGCATGTACAACAACGCTAACACTACACAGAAGAAATAACCAACTTGTGAGCTGAAGTTTAACCACTGACTGCTGCTGGATTTGCCATTCTCCTCCTGAGTCTGGAGAGAGAAGTGTGGAAGGACTGCGAAAGAGCTGCTACAGGAAATGGAGTAGCTGTCTCCTCATAGCTCTGAAATGCCACTGGCACACACACAGAAAAAAAAAATCAGATTAAATTTGTGAAAACTCTGGCATTTACAAAGCTTCAGATGATGGAACCATTTGGTGGTAACTTGTCTTGAGGGGACGTGATCCCGCAGCTGCCCGAGGGAGGCCAGCAGCAGGTGTGGTTGGAGTTCACAGAAGTCATTAAAACATGAAACAAAACAAAATCTAAAATAAAAATAAAAAAAAAATTATAGATATAATGCATATTGAATAGTTTCAACTAATTGTAAAGGTGTAGTCAGGCAGCAGNATTTGGTGGTAACTTGTCTTGAGGGGACGTGATCCCGCAGCTGCCCGAGAGAGGCAGGTGTGGCTGGAGTTTACAGAAGTCATTAAAACATGAAACAAAACAAAATCTAAAATAAAAATAAAAAAAAAATTATAGATATAATGCATATTGAATAGTTTCAACTAATTGTAAAGGTGTAGTCAGGCAGCAGTGGGGAGTTTTCAATAATGAATTTTCTAATCTGACTTGTTCTACAGCAGAAACAAGAAAGGAAAAACGCTGCAAAATAACACAATTTTGCCTTGTAAAACCTCTCCTCTTTTAAATGTGGTAGTGTTTTGTTTTTGGGTTTTTTTCACAGTTATGCAAGTACTGTATATTTTCCTTTTAGTTGCAGATGCCATGTCTTTTAGAGGCAGTTGAAAGGAAAGCCTCTTGTTTCTCGTGTCCTTTGTTCTCTGTGCTGGCCTGAGAGCAGTGAGAAAGTTTGGGAAAAGTGGAATCTGGTGGGTTTGGGAGAACAATTGAATGTGTGCAGAATGGAGAACTTTCGGTAGTGTGCAGGAGGGAGGTAAAATGAGGGGTACAGAGCAAAATTACAAACTTGGGAGACATCAAAACGACTTGCTGAAACAGGGCAAAAAATAAATATTAAAAAAATATATTTGTGCTAATAGACTTTGCAAAATAAAGCAAGGCTTTTTTTCTAAATTTGATTACAATTATTATATTTTGACAGAAAAAGTGAAGGTGAAGTGTACACATTTAAATTTAGCGGTTGCTGCAAATGCTCTCCCAATTTAATTATCAATTTGTTTTCTTCATGAAGAATTTAATTATCCTGCAATTATTCTAACTCATTCCCTCATTGACTGCCTCTTTATTTTCACAGTAATCATCTATTCAGATTTTTTTACTTTACAGATCCTTCCAATATTCATGTACTTAATGGTTTTTATTAAAAGAGAGCTAAGAAATAAATGACTTGATTTTTTTTTTTTTCCTTTCTTCTTGGCTACTCCAATTTCATCTTTAACTTTGGGGATGCCTACGCTTTTCCTGGTAACAAGGAATAGCACAAAGAAAATTAAGACCTGAGTTTGTTTCAGTGATGTTTCATAGATGTATTTGAGTGTGTCTCTTCACACATGAGGACATAACTATCAAAACTATGTAAACAGTACCATTGTCCAGGCACAAGTCCAGTAGTAATAATAATACAAATATATTGTAGACAAGATGCCTGTACACTGTTTTTATTTCAGTATCACTTTTCAAGGAGGAAATGGTGATTCTGTAACTCTACATTTGTCATGGCTGTTCCGACTCCCAGCGCAATCGAATTTTCTAGAAATGGTGAGAGGACTTCTCTTTGTGGACAAAAAGTCTCTGAAGTCTGAGCATCCTCTGAGAAGTTCTGCTACCAAGTCAAGCAAAAAAACTAATATTTAATCCCAACTAAAGATGTTCCCCAGCTGTAAAAGGCTTCCTGCATTCAGGGAGCCCTTCCAGGGAAGGAGTTGTGTTACTCAGGGATAAAAGCTGCTCTGGAATTCTCTGAGTGCATAACCAGGATCCTGCCAACAAACAGCCAGGATCCAGGAGCAAGGTTTGCTTCTTGTTCTTTGATCCGGACAAGACTACACAAGAGAAAATGATAATGAGGCATTTTTTTCCAATTTCAAAACCATATTTCAAGAGGGTAAAGCACAACTCTTCATGAAAGCTCTTCAAATGGCACAACAAATTTACAGCATGCTGGAAGCAGCCTTCACGGGGAAGTAAATTAATATTTTTTTCTTTTTTCCAAGCAGTAAGACCTATATCTTCCAATGTTAATACTAGGTAGGAGAACCCTGTAACTTTGGTGTTTTCAATATTTTTAACTATAGATTGCACAGTATTTACCCTGTATTTCATAAATAGAGTATAATGAAGATATATACACAATTAAAGGTATTTTAGCAATTTTTTGTATGAAAAATTTGTTTCAAATAGTTATTTAGAACAGTTATCTATAAATCTAAATTTACTTACAGACAATACTGAGGTAACACTATTGCAATAATGTCAATTTTACACTGTTACACTGAATGATTTTATTTCCAAGTAGTCCTAATCTTGTAAAAATTTGCTTTGAGATTTTAAAAATAGCTACAAATAGAAACTAAGGTGATGCATTTGTTTATTAACTTAGTAGTCATTTGGATGAAGGCGGCTTTGCCTACTGAGCCCTACGTAAGTGGAGCTTAAGAGTTAAGGAGGAAATAACGAGGTTCTCTGCCAAACTTGGAATGAACCAAGAATAACTGGAGTTTCTTGAAGAAGTTGTGTAAAGCTACACTGTGCTAGAATTTGGAGAGAATATCTCAAAATATCGTTTGAGAGAAGCAGTGATCCTTCCCAAACCTCTACTCATTGTCTTAAGCCAAGCCCTTGGCACAGTTGGGCTCTTCTCTAAAATAATCAGAAGATTTAGAAAAAGATTCTGGAGAAAAATGGAAACAGGCGCTTTTTTTCCCTCCCTTCAGAAGCCAGGGAAGAGTCAGGTTAACTTTTAATGTGCCAGAATGTAGTAGCTGAATGTTGAAGTAATACACAAAGCCCTTGTGTAAATACCATGTCAATTCCATATTTATTCTCAGGAGCTAGAAACAGGGCTGATCTTTGTGGTGCCCTTCAACCTCTACAGCACGTCCCCGAGTCTCTCATTTTCGGTGTTATCCTCTGCAGCTGTGCCTCCAATAAACTCAGGCTGTGGAATGCTGAAATTGGCGCTGAGAATCATCATGTTTTATTAACTTATTTCTCAGCCCTTTCTGCTTGTGCCCTGGAGAATGAAGCAAGGGGCAGGATATGGGGATGACATTTATTTACATTAATAGCCACTAATAAAATGTGTCAATGACATCTCCTGGGAAAAAATGCATTTTTCCTTTCCTTTACATGCAAAGGTATGTGCAGCTACATAAAAATATAACTGTGCCTGATCATAGGAGCTACAGGTGGCTGAAATGATTCATTGCTGGAGTTTTCTGCTCACCAGTTCTTTGATTTATAGGATGGGCAAAGGGAAGGGTTTTATTTTCGGCTCTAGAGACTTGAAGTGCTTTGCAAAAAAAAAACAAAAAAAAACCTGAGACAACAGCTGGGGAACTTACAGTGAAAAAAATAACAAATGATGTTATCCTATGTAATATACTCAGTAAAATTAAGCTTTCCTATATAAATATATTATGTGTGGCTATGGCAATAGCATGTGTGGGCAATAGGGATGCGCTGGGTAGGGCTGTGACTCGCAGCTGAATGAAGAAATGAATGAAAAGCCGTCCTTGGCCTTCTGTTGCTTCAAACTCTGCCACTGAATCAAGAGCAGGTTGCCGAAGGCCAAGAGCTCATTAGTTGGTTGAAATATAAGAAATGCACCAAGGATAGCTTGGTGAAATGCCATGAGGAAATGGCAGCACACGCTGCCGTAGTTTACATTGTTTTCAGCCGGGGCTCTGACTTTGGCGCTTCCAGTGAAGTTGTTGCTGAGCAATCCTAGCTGGATGCCGGGTGAGGTGACATCAAATCACCAAACATGACACCGTGTGTGTCTTCCCAGACATCAGGAGAGCAGGGCTGAATCCCAGTGATTTTCTTGGCTTTGGGATTTGATGTTTCCCACTTTCTGGCTCTGCTGGACTCCTGCACTTGTGCACACTGACATACATCCACGTGTGAGGTTGGTAACACCCCCATGAGAGAGCGATGCTCAGGAAAATACTTGCATCAGGACCTTGAGAACTGGCAAATTTGGGTCTTTCCAGACACCAGCAGCAATATACAACGTTAAGTAGAATTTGTCATGAATTGTGCACTTCTAACGGGGCAAACACGCTCCAGAAGTCAACTTGAATCCCACCCTGCTTGCTGCAGGGAAAAGTTTAAATGTTCAGCCTCTTTAGCTGACTGAACATCTGCTTGTAAGAAAGTGTATCGCTTACTGTAGCCTCTGCCACAGTCCAGAAGTACAGATGTCTCCCAGGGGGAAAAAAAAGTAAAAATAAAAAAGAAAAAACTCAACAATTGAATAATAATTTTATTTCCCCAGTATAATTTTCCCTTGCTACCAGTTCTTAATTTGCTTCTAACTTAAAATCCTTTCTGTTACCCTTCACTGGGTTTGGCTGGCACATAAACAAAGTTCACTTACTGAATCGCATGTTTGGTTCTCTGGGATCTGCTGCTGTTTTTGTAATTGATTCCAAGTCCTTGGATGAGTTTCCAGGAAGGCTCTGCTTCGTGAGCCTGAGGTTTCTGCTTGGCAATTTTTTGAGGATTTTATCTGTCAAGTGTAGTTGTATTCACGAAGAGAAGCAATTTCTGAGGTACTACTTCCATGAAGAGGCATGAAATTGGGCGTTGGGAAAAGCTGTTATAGGTGTCTTTTGTGATTTCAGAATGATTTAATTATGTTTTTCCACATAACTGGGAACCAAACAAAGTAAATAAAGATGCCAGTTTCTTTGGGTTTTTTTCCCAACCCCCCCAAGTATCAGTAAAAGAAAACAAATAATCTTTTGGCCTCTGCAATGTTTTAAAAGTTCCACACTCATCCCAACTCTATTGCACCATTATGTCTACAGCACTGGATGAGGCAGCAGAGCAGAGAATCTACATTTGTTATTTCTCTCTGGAAATTGGCCTTCCAGAAGAGGACCAAGACTCCTTGGTGTGCCCCATGATGGGAACACGGCGTTGCCGCTGCTGGGGTGTGTCTGCCTGAGGCACAGCTCGTTTTCAGCTGAGCCCCCTGGGCTGTTGGGCTGGGCCATTCCCATAGATCCAGGTATGAACTCACGCTGTGGGTTTTGAGAGAGATGATCCTCAAGAGGCAGTGAGGTGCTTCCATCCTCTAAAGAGGCTGTTTTAAGGGAGGCACCGAACAGTGCTGATGCCTTGCTGTGCGCTGGCTTCCCATAAACAAAGCTGGAAAACACGTATAAAACCCCAGAAAGTCATGTTTTTTCCACCTTGAAGTCCTTGTTGTACAGTGACGGGATGAGCTGGGTGGAACTGTGTGCCTGGGTGAGGGGACAGCCCAGGAGAGGGGACCTGCCTCATCAGGGACAGGCTCCTCAACATCACTCAGATTCCCAGAGCTCCCCCTGAGAGGCTTCCCAACATCTTTTTCCTCTACAAAACATTGCTGAGCATTTTTCCCACCAAAGCCTGCTCTGATCCTGCCACCAAATTGCAGCTTTGGTCTCCAAGCGTTCCTCAGGCACTGAACTGCAATTTACTTACAAGGCTGAGAAATTGCAAGCTAATTCTGGAAACACATTTTATACAAGTTGGTCCAGGCTACTAAGCCCAGGTGATCTGCTCCTACTGACTTCTGGCCCTCTCTGTAGTTTATCCCTTCTGCCAGGCATTTTCACCATTCACAAACTTTATTACTCCCCGCTTTCATCTTTGGCCTCTTACCATGTGCACTATTGTCAGGCTTCATATCTCATTAGACACACCGAATTTAATGATTATTATCTGTACCTCAGTGAATGTGTGTTCGACACCATGGAAATACCTCAAACTACAAACTGGTTTATATAAACTTTAATAAAAATTGTGTATTCTTCTCATACCTGTACTTTTGAATTTATATCTTATACCCAGGTTAAAAAACAGGTAAATTACTCTCATGAGTCATGAAATCATCTACCCAGTTTGTTTTTTTCCATGTGAACTTTTCTTTAGTTTATTCCTGTGTATGGCAGCCAAGGTATCACTAAAACAGCAAAAGGTCAGGATAATGAGCCATTTCCACGGGTGAAGCTAATATTTCTCTACATGCTTCCTACCTGCTGATCTCATCTTTTAAAGTGTTGTGTGATGCTATGGTTAAAGAACACCACATAAAACAAATTGTTTTGAGGCTGAGCCAAATATTGTAGGTCAAGATTTAGGCAGGCAGAAATTTCAATGGTACATCCTTGAAATATAAATTTATCCATGAACTGGATAGGGGGATACTGTTAAGGAATATTTTGAAGATGGTTGTACTCTTGTCTGAAAGGAAAAGCTGAATGGGGTATGTTTTGGAAGTTTTACTTTGCTTATTTAAGCTTTGGGTTTTTGTTTTTGTTTCTGTTTTTTTGTTTTTTTTTTCTTCCCAGCATCATTCCCTCTTCTCACTGACTTCAGTATGTTGGAAATGACAGGGAAAAAAAAAGAAAACAAGAAAAAAAAATCTGTCTTTTCTAAGTAATACCTTGTTACTCAGAAGCAGCCCGAACTTACTCAGCAAGATGTGCCCATTTTCACTGAACAATAATCACAGTGAGGCGCTTCTGGTTATGTGCAGGCTGACAAGCAGATTAAACAAGATACGCAATTTTCCTGTAATCATAAAATAGACAAACACGTTGTAATGTCTATTTAAAATAACAAATTAAGTTGTTCAGTGACTGATTGCCAACACACAGGCAGTGATGTGCGGGAAGATACAAGAGAGGGCTGAGAAGCATCAGGTAGAATTTGTGAAGTACAATCCCTCTGCCACCATGCTCAGGACACTCCCCTTGAGCTGCTCTGTTCCAGGTACAATTCCCTGCATCATTTGGGGCTACAGACCGAGGTTCTCCACTGTGGGCACGGCTACTGATGGGGCCGAGCTCTGACACAGTGTATTAAGGCCGTTTTTTCTTATAATTTTTTATAATATGACAAAATCTGGTGCTCAGCCTTTACATGACAATGTTGTCCCCACAGCAGTTGTTTAGGAGGGGGAACCAGGACTGCCCAGGTGTTTCTTGAGCCTCAGGGGTGTTCACTCATCACAGCCCATCAACCTTTCCTCCCCAGGATGCACCAATCACTGCACTGGGTGTTTTGAGGTTGAATCAATTCCACTGTGAAAAAGGTTCAGTCGTCTGATGATTATAGTAATGAAGAAGGGTGGAAATGCAGCGATCTGTTAATACATCTTATCCAGTAACTGTTTTATGGAAAATTTAGGAGCAGCCTGGTAGCAGGACAAAGCACCATTCTCAGGGATCATTTCTCTGCTGCTGTCCTAGAAATATTGCCGGACCACTCCAGTCTTAGGAGATTCTGCACTCAGGAGTTTAAGCAAATGGAGTTCCCTAACAGCCGGCCTCACTCACTCAGACATCTCAGCTCTCTGAAGGAAAAGCCTTGCAGTTATACCCAAAAGTTAAAATTTGCTTTAGCTTGCTGTCAGAGTTCAGAATGCAGAGTTTTAAAGTTGTCATTCTGGGGTCTGATTACCCTGTGTGTGAATGGAACAGAAATCCTGCTCTGCCTGACACATCCTGGGGCTGGCTGCAGACCTGAGCTGTAAATGGCTGAGTCTTAAACACATCCCAGCGTAGTTTATTTTACTGAAAGGATGGTTCATTCTAGGAACTAATTAAATAGCATATTTCAATTTGACTCCTCATGCTTCTCTGCTGAATTTGATTAAGGTCACCCAAGCAGGGCTATAAGGTCATGAACCTCATCTCTGATTTCCTTGTCTCTTTTTCAGCAGTGCATCTGCCATGACAGAGTTATGGGCTGAGGTGTCTGACAAAGTGCATTACAGTTGTGTCATTTTTTTTCTTTTTTTCTTAATGGTAAGATATTAAAAACTGATAAAATGACCAACAAATGTAACATAAAAACATGCTGCATTATTTCAATCTGGCAGTTGAATTCTATCAGTCAAGCCACCCTTTTCTGCCAGAGAAGCAAACCATGGAGCTTTATATTGTGTCTCTAACATCAGCAATAACAAACAAACAAAAATCTTAGGGTAGATTACAACAGAGTCTAATTTATGAAAGGATTGTACTTCAAAAACTCAAAATATAAACCAGAAAAGAAAAATAAGGCTTACAGCATATGTGTGATAAGAATAGTCTAGACATCAGTGTATGAATATTGAATCACAGAAACTGAATAACGCAGAGATAAGATCAAGTAAATTTATGAAACACAAAGGTGCCGAAAAGAATACGAATATTTAAGAGAAAAAAAAAGAGTATGCTTAGAGTTCAATTAGAATAGTCCAGTAACAAGCTCCCCTACGTTTTCCTTTGGGTATATTCCAGAGACAAGGAAAAAAGGATTAATCTTAGTTCCATAAAGAAAAATTGTGTTTTAGCATCAGGTAGTGTGTTGTTTGAGGAATACAGTGGAGGAATCTCCCGGGTCACGTAAATGGTTTCTGGTGTTCCAGGGCCCTTTCCATATGCTGGTTTTTGTTGGTCTATCATGATCCATGTCAAAAGCAAGCACTTATTTTCTGTCCCTGCTGTTCCCACTCAAAAAGGAGTTCCAGAACCTGATTATGGTAATAGCTAAGAACATTCTCATTTTCAGCCAGAATTTATTAATGGGCAATTTATACTCATTTGTACTTCTGCCAATAGCCCTTTAGTTTAAATTGTCTCTTTCCCCGCTGTTGATCCTCTGATATATTCATAGACAGCAGTCATAATTCCTCTTCATTTCCATCTCCTGGCACAAATCAACACTAAAACTTGCAGTCTCCCCTCAGATTGCAGCTCTCCATTCCCTGCTAATCCCTGAGGTTCTGATCCTGCTTAAAGCTGAGTTTATTCTCCACGAATCCATCGAGGTGTGCATAGCTGCAGGCAGCTGCCTCCTGCAAGGAAAGCACTCAGGAGCATCCTGGGGCTTGACATCAACACTTTGTCTCTGGAAAAGGCTTATCCCAACGCTCTCAGTGATGTGTTTCCCCTTTTCCCCAGCAGCATTGCACTGTAGCTCATGGTCACTCTCTGATGAGCTGTGTGACAAGGATCCTTTGTTGTTTCAAATGGGGAAGTCCTGAACTGACAACAGAAGCTCTGCTTTTATTCCCATGGTGCATTGTCTTGCACTTCCAACACGTAAACTTCAGCCAATTTCTTTTATTTGCACCAGCATTGTGTTATTGACAATTATCAACATTCCATTAGCAGTAAATTTTAATTCACAGAGTACTTAAAGGTTGACAGTACTCTCCAGCGTATATTGTCATTCCAAAAGGAGCAGGACAGGGTTTATATAGTACAGATTTTTATGTATTACACATGTACTTACAAAACACAACTGGGAACCTACTGCAGCCAAAAGGCTTTATTTTCATGAGAGAGGTTCAGAAATAATGGCAGCTAAACGGATTTTGCCGTGTGTGCGTCAAGTCTGCTTTCATAGGATCGTGGAGAATCAAAAATCACACCAGGGCTTGGGTTGGAAGGGACCTTTAGGACCATCTCATTCCAACCCTCACTGCCCTCCCAAGGCCTGGGACACCTTGCACCAGATGAGCTTCCTTAGGGCCTCATCCAGCCTGGCCTTGGTTGTTTTTCTTGTCAGGTAAGACACAGCTAGCAGGTAGATCGGTAAATCCATTCCACTTTTTTTGACAATCCCCAATAGCCCCCAAATGAATAAATTCAGTATTAAGAAATAAATTCAGTATTAAGAAACTGCAAGCTGAACTGCTTTTCCTGTTCATAGAAACAGCCAAAACATCTGAGCTTGAGAACCTGGTGTGAACCTTTTGTGAACCTCGTGTCTGCTCAGGAGGAACTGACAAAAAGGATAGTCAGATCAATTGCTTAAAGCTTTCATTAAAAAGCCATTCAAGAGAAGTTAGTTCCTTATATCATTCATCTTGAATGAACTATGATAAGCAGTGTATTTCATTGAACACAGAAGGAATACATGAAGGCAGGAATTTATTACTGTGAATTCCTGTGGGAGCAGTTTGTCCGGGAAGCTTGCAGCTCCTCTGAGTCATTGTCAAAGGTGTTTCACTTTAGGGGAGATGAGATCAGCAGCATCTTTGCCTGATTGACTGCTCTCCTGTGGGACCAGATGCCTGGGAGTCAGAGCAACATGAAAGACAGGAATGGCATCGGTGTCTTTGAGAAAGCAGGGTGGCTTTTGTGGTAGATCTGGATCACAGCTTCAGAGAGGCTCCTTCATGGAGATGTAGGGAAGTAAAAAATGCTGCCCTTCATATCTCCTGTGGAAGAAAGAAAACACTGAACAAAATGACCTAAATCAGAGTTGGATGAATTGTCACTACTCCCTGGGCTTGGGGAAAATAGATCATCCTAAAGGCACTCTCAGCTGCTTCTGCTCACCCGTATTTCTGCAAATCTTCGCTTGCTCTGCAGCTCCTTTTCTTGAACTGTGGGTCTGCCAGAGAGCTATAAAGCTCTCTCCTGTTGTTTCCTTCAGTGCAGCTCCTTCCTTTAAATCTTGCAGCAGAAATACCATGCTTTGACAAATTCAGAGGTTTCTGTAGCTGTGATAAAAGTGGAAAGCTCAGTGATGCTCATTCTTCACTGCCTGTGTACTTTGTAAACCAGATCTCGCTGAGAGAGGGAGATCAAAGTGGGTGCAGAATTTTAGAAAAGACAAGAAATGACAGTCCCTGGCTTTTATCTCTTTAAATGTCCTATCTGGAGCATTAAAAATATCAGTGTTCTGCTTCATGATTTTTCTTTGCCTCCTCACTTCCCAAGAAACCTGTTACAAATCTAACCAAGCCGTAAATGTATACACTGTCTTCCATAGCTTGTCCTTCAATATTTCAAACATTGCCAGAGGCAGTCAAACTCTGTTTTCTTCCAAAGGTTTTCAGGATCACTATTACAGCTCTTACAAAATAACTAGTAAAGTAGGAAATACGTTTGCTATTTTTACTGTTTAATATTTTTATTTATTAAAGGCATCTGGCAGTAGCATTAATAACATGCCCTAACTTTTGGTCAGTCCTGAAGGCTCAGGCAGTTGGACTAGGTGGTCATTGTAGGTCCCTTCCAAATGAAATATTCGTTCCTAACCTATTTTATTTTATTCTATTTGGCTATATTCTGTATATTCTTACCCTCTACATTGCTATTGTGTTTTTTGCTTTTTCACTTATGGGTTCCCCTGGCAGGGTTGGAAGATCAGCAATAGAGCAAAAATGTTCTGGGGCCAGAGAGTGTCTGTCACAATAAGAAAACAAAATACATTTGAAATGATCTGATGAATAATTTAGGGGAGGAGGGGAAAATGTTAGTCTGAAGTCAGAAACAAATGGCAGCCAACAGTGGTTCTTTAATGATTTTGTGGGGATGTCTGGTGGATTTGAACGATTCCTGGCTGGCTGCTGTTGCCCTCCAGTTAGAAGCAGTTTTAGTGTGGAACTTGAGGCCAGTGAGAGCTTGCTCCTTTTCCTAGCTGGCTAGAATGAGACAAGATGTTTTGTTTTTCCCTGGTCCTGACAGCGAGCTGCAAATCATGTCATTTTAGAAAACAAATTTGTAATGATTTCAATCGTTGATCAATAGGATCAGACAACATTTGCAAAAAAGTTAATGTAAGGACCTGTGTAATAGAAGGAGGTACGAGTAGAAGATTTCCTCAGAGAGCCCTGTTTTATCCGCAGCACTTCAGCTATCGCTGGATCCTAGAATGGTTTGGATTGCAAGGAATCTTCGACATCATCTCATTCCCACCCCCTGCATGGGCAGGGACACCTTCCACTGCCCCAGGGTGCTCCAAACCCCAATGTCCAACCTGGCCTTGGACACTGCCAGGGATCCAGGGGCAGCCACAGCTTCTCTGGACACCCTGGGCCAGGGCCTCATCACCCTCACAATTTCTTCCTAATCCCTGGTCCAAACCTATCCCCTTCACTTTAAAGCCACTCACTTCTCCTTCTTCCCTCAGTACACACCCTTATCAAAGTATCTTTTATCACTTTATGCGAGGAAAATGCAGCTATTTTGCTGTTAAAAGCCACTGTCATGATACAGCAACAACTCAAAATCAATGAAATGAAACAGTTATTTGTGAAAAAAAAGAGTAGATAGACCAATTTTTATTAATTTTCCCGTAATGGACCGCACTTGCTCATTTATTGTCGCTGTTCTCCAGCTTTGCTTGGCTGTGTGCAGGTCCCACTGTTCTGGTTCAAGCTGCTGCTGTCTTCATCCTGCATGGAAAAAGTGCAAACAAACCCAGTCCTGTTTGTGTCAGACAGAACTCATCCGGTAGGGGCTCCTGGCTGTATGGCATCTGACCAATATTTGAGGAAGAAAATTCTAGGTGGTAAAGGATGGTTGATCTGTGTGTGCTTTGGAAATGAAATGTGTGTTGATTTTGTTCAGACAATCAAACAGGTCCCGGCCTGGGTCCAGCTCCACTCCTCGGTGTGCAGAACCATCACAGGGAGCCTTTAGGGGAGTTCCCCAGGTCACCCCCTGTGTGGGACTTGTTCTTGGGAAGGTGCAGCAGATTTAAGGGCTGTACTAGGGACAAGAAACCAATAAAGCCAGCTTCAGCCAAAAAAAAAAAAAAATTATTCCTATGCACAGGGGCCCAAAAGGCAGAGAAACATACGAGGAATCACAGGGAAAAATGGGCAGATTTAGGCAGTGTGTGGTTTATCAGCCTCTAGGCAATCTGTAGATTGTGTGGCACACAAAATTCTAGGGAATGCCCTGAGATAACTGTGTGAAACCACTTTCTTTTTAGAACAGTTGCATTAGAATCAGTAGTAACTTTGTGTGCCAGCCACATCCACTTTTGCTCCAAAAAATCAGCTTTATTTTGACAGCGGAAGCTGTTCCAGAATGGAAGCTGCAGGGCTCAGATGCTGATAGAGACTCTTCTTCATATTCGTGTTCATTCTACTCCCAAGTAGAACTCGATGAATAATGATCAAATGGATTGAAACTGTTCACATATTAAAATACAGATTTCTCTTTTTCCTCGGGTCATACCCAGTTTCTTAAAGCCAGCCCTGTAGCAGAGATTTCTGTGTCCATTTGCAGGTTGTTTTTTGATCCATCTGCATAGGTTTGAAAAATACCCTCACAGCAACTCCTTAAGCTGCGTTTCTCAATCCTTTTTTCATTTTCCTGGAGGGAAGAAAATGTTGTTCATTAAAATACTGTGGTTTTTTGGATTTTTTTTTAATCAGCAAAATTATTGAAACACAGCACATAGCTTGAGGCTGGGAAGTTTTGGAGGGTTTTTTGTTTGGTTTTGTGCTGTACCATGCTGGAAAACATTGCAGTGTATATTTCTGCAATATTTCTTCAGTTTGTTAATATCATGCCTTGTGCTGATGGTGTGTGTTTAAGCAGGAGATTCTATGTTGAACGTCAACAGCAAAGACATGTATAATGTTCACTGTTTATCCAGCCCTATACATCCAACATTGAATTATTCAGGCAGAATGTATTCCCATTGTTTGGTGTGAAGGTTATTGCATCATCAAATTAAAACAAGCTTTAAAAAGTCAGAAAATCAATTAGTATGAGGAATAATAAAGACATAGATGTTGAAACATTTCTCATAATCTTGGTTGTTTTTTATAACTATAACCACTTCAGGTTTGTTTTTCTTTTGTTTTTCTTTTGTTTTCCTTTTGTTTTTCCAAATCATTGTTATGACTAATGTGCAAAAAATGGATGTTTAAGCAGAGCAAGAGTACACCTCAGTAATAAACTCGTGAGCAATTCTTGATAGAAATAAAATGTTGATTTCTAATTTTTAACTCACTGAAAGGCAATTTTCATAACAAGCTTTTTTACAGGGTGTGTGTGCTATATTTCCAGCTAATGTTAATGGTGGTGGTGTTTCCTTCCCCAGACATGCACTTAAATACGTATAAAAGTCTCTAAAGTTTGCAATTTAGGAATAACACAAATATTTAGTAACACTCTGCTCTGTTATCATTGGCAGAATTGCTCCCCAAGTGCCAGCAGATGAACTGCCAGTACAAATGCGCCATTACCAGGAACGGCACCAGGTGTTACTGCGCGGACGGATACGAAACGAGCGGTGACGGGAGGAGCTGCACAGGTAAATGAGAAATTCAGTGTCACGTTAACCCCCAGGGATGCTGAGGGTTCCCTGCTGGCTGTTGGGGACACGGAGCTGGTGACAGCCAGGACAGCCCCAGCGCCTCCTCACCCTTTTCAAAGGTGATGGTCAGGGACGAGCATGGGCTTTTGGGGCGGGGAATGGAAAACAGTGCCCCTAACCAGTGCCCCAGACCTTGGCCTGACCCTCTGATGCTCCTGTGCCCCAGCAGGAGCTCTGCTGAAGTTCCTGAAGGATCAGCCAGACTGGAGGAGTTACGGAGCCGCAGCTCAGTCGTGTGAGCTGCTCTCTGTCCTCACCTCCCCACCAGGACAGCCTGGAAAACTTGCATTGTTTCACCTCATGGCCGTAAAGTCACACCTAGATTAGAATTTGACAAATGAACACTCCCAAGGTCATACAGCTAAGCTGGGAATGTTACTTTGGAGTAATTAATTGTAGACTGAAACTGTAGACTTAAAGTGTAGACTGTTCTCTTCCATTTTTGAAATATATGACTTCTTAATTCTCTGTCCAGGTGTTTGTTTCTTGGTTTATTATTCCTCTTTTAACAATCATATTGGAATTCTATCGCTGTATAGATGGGCTCACTACCAATCACTTCTCTCTCCAACTAAAAGTACTCAGCCAGGTTCTTCATAAATGTAATTTATTATAAATTCTTTCTCTCTATGGTTGTCATGTTTCGTGATTAAATATATATCTCAGGAAATAATTTAAACAGCAGGTTTTTTAGAATGTCGATTTATTACTTAAGCCCTCAACCAGTGTTAAATAGCATATCTTGATTTTATGGTATTATCCTTACACACCCTAGTTGAGAAAATTGTTCTTTATATTTATTAGAAGAGTACATACTTTTTGATGGCAGATGGCGGTTTAATGGAGAAGTGGTGACAGCTCAGTTAGGGAACTATAAGACATTGCCAGCATAAATAGGTTGAGAAGGATAATCAATTATTTCCTCTCTTGAAATGCTGCTCCATTCATCAACCCTGATAACTAGTGGTCTCTAGTAATAAGAAGGACCCAAATGTCTCCCTAGACTGAGGTAGACATTGGAGATTACTTGAAATAATGAAAGTTTTTTCTTTTAAAATTAAGAGCTATTGAACTTGAAAACTCCTATCCTTCTTTTTGGCTACTGGAGTGATTTCAGCACCCAACATCCATGACAACTTCATGGTTTAAAATCATGCCTCACGCCAAAAGGCTTGATGACTTAAGCATCTCTCTTAGAATTCTGAATTTTATTGAATTTCCTTTTTCCCCCCCGATTCCTGAAACTAGATCTTGTTAATGTCCCTTCAGATCTGAACGAATGTGACACGTATGGGAGCTGCAGCCAGATGTGTGTGAATACAGATGGATCCTACACGTGCAGCTGTGTGGAGGGTTATGTGCTGCAGCCTGATAACAAGTCCTGCAAGGCCAAAAATAGTAAGTTTTAACATCTTTTTACCTTCCTGAAAATATTTTGTGGTTTGGTCCTGGAGGATTCATATGAAAAGACAGAGATGAACACAGGTGAGATGAACTTTCCTTCACTCTACTACAAAGAGCCACACAACCTTAGAAAAAACTTTTCACTTATTAAGCCAATACTCAAAGGGAAATATTAAAAGTTATTATCAGGTTATTATTAATTAAAGCAAAATACCCAATTCAGCCAAGATTAGAAGAGTTCCCAATGTCCCTGTTCATAAATAAATCAAAGATTTTTCCTCACACAAACAAAAAAGGCTGTTTATTCTGGGAAGACAATGGAGACAGGGGAAATGATCATGAGGTAATTGTACCCTTAGGATGAAAAAAGACATGAGATTGCTTTGTCCTTGCATTATCCCAAGAGGTGAATTTCCTGATATTCATATTCACATGAGGCTTTTTGTTGCTTAGTGCATGTTTTCATTACTTATAGTGGATTGGGTAGTTGGGGAAATTAGTCAATTGTGTTTAATGAGGCAATATTGTACACAGTGTTCTCTTATTCAGCATAATGAATTAACAATACTTTTATATTAAAAACCCAAAAACGTTCCTTAAGGAATTCTTCAACGTCCACAATGCTGAAGCTTATGCAGCCCAGTATGAAGTCATGTTTGTTGTATATATATTTTTAAGTTTTCCATTTTATAAATATTGTGCCATTGGAAAATAGGAAAATCTACTGATGGTTTTGAGGCTTCCTGACCAAAGAACATTGCTAAATATGTTCTGACTTGATCATTAGTAAGAGTTACAGAGTTCTTTTCTGCTTGCGTTCTTTTTTCTTGATCCATACGTGAGCTCTTTTTTAAAAAACCCACAGTGAAGTCCCGTGAGATAAAAAAGTCCATGCAAAATAAAAATATTTTAAAATTCTTCCTTCTCCACTGCATGAAAATTAATAATGCAATTTTAGATCAGGAAATCCTCATGGTGCCAGTACGGGGCTTGGGATGACCCTTTTAATTTCCCTTTTTACACAGAGAACACCGGGTAACAAGTGAGCATTGTAGTGAGCTGTTGGTGTCAAGATGAAACACGTCACATTATTCAGGAACTTCTCTGTATTTTTTACTACTCTATCATGTTTTTTTGACAGTAGTTTTCACATTTGCTGTTATTTTCAGAAAGGAATCACTACTCATTAATCAGAGAAACCCCTGTAGGACAGTACAAGCCAGGATCATGGTGCTGCACTGAAATGAGTGTTGCTCATTACTTTGGTTTTTTTTTGTGTAAATACAAGGCAGCTTTGGATCAGAAGAACAGAATCCAAGAACAAAAAAAAAAGTGTCTAAGGAAAAAAGAAACCCAGCACTTAAAAAAATGATCAACTTATTTCCTTAAAGAACGTAAAGCAAATAAGGATGGAAAAAAACAACCGACCTCTCTGCTTTGTCCACATTTGGCAAAACTAGTTGTCAAGCAGATAAAGAAAAGGGCCAAGGAATAGTCTGCAGTGTGTTTAAAAGCCGTGGGTGATAAGAGGCAGCACTGGAGCCGTAGGCTGGGCTCTCTGTAGATCTTCCAGAGTTAAAACAGCAGATCCGCTGTGACTGTGAATCACCATCCGTGCGGGGATCCCGGGCACCGCGCACCCCGAAACTGCAAAGCCCCATCCCAGCTGGCTCCGGCCGTGAGCCGGGAGGATCCCGAGTGCTGGGGGGCCGGGAGGGGACGAGGGCTGTGGTCTCCCAAAGCGCTGGGCAGCGCCCGGTGTGTGCGCGGAGGAGCCCTGGGGACCGCGAGGTGACCCCTGGGTCCGCGGGGTCTGTGCCCACCCCACCAGCTTGGCACAGGTCCCGGGGACCCCGGGAGCCCTCCCGGCAGCCAAACGCTCTGCAGGCAAGGTGGCCAGGTCTCTCCCTCATTAAATTCTGCATTTTCTTCCTCAGCACAATTAAATCCCTCCCGAGCAGAAAGCTTTTAGCAGCACAGTCCCTTTGGGAAGGATGTTAAAATAGGTATCAAAACAGCTGGAGGCTCACCGTGGTTTTTTGTTGGTTTTTTTTTTTATCCCCCAGACTTTTAAACCATATTTTCTTTTATGAATAAAGAAGCAGTTAATGATTTCTTCTGAGGTGAAAATGGAACAAAACACAGCTTTGCTGAACAGAGTTTCAGAACTTCTTTGTTTATCAAGTTTTTATGCCTATATTGCAAGATCTGCATGTGATGAGGAAAGTATTTAAGGAAAGAAAATTACAGAATTGGGAATATGTAGCTGAGGAAAAGGCATGCATCTGTTCTACAAAAGTTCCTGGTATGTTTTATATCTCCAAAGCCAATCTAGAGAGAAATGCTGTGTGGTAAGCAACATTTGTCATGTAGATGAAGTAGGATGAACTGATAATGACTAAAGGAAAAAATAAAAAATAAAAATCTTGCATTTAGAAAAAGAATCAGCCCGGTTAAAGTGATTTGACAACACAATTTTCTTGTAAAATCTCAGAGAACTAAGTTCTGAGACTTTAGAAATAAAACAACCCATTTGTGAGGTACATTATGGTTAAACTTCAAAAATAATATCAAAACAAAATTGGACTGCTCAGTATTTTTTCGGATTTTTATACAATACCTGTATTGGTGACAGCAAAGTCCTTGTGATTTATAGTGCTCACCCCAGGAAAAGGGGGTTTAAGCTGCTTGTAAACACTGAATTCTGGGGTTTGTGCTTTCCAGATCATTGTGGTGGAAAAAAATAGAAAATGCTGGCATTTCTGGGGTTTTTCTTCCACATGAGAAGTAAATCTGTCGGCAGTGCAAAGCACCTTCGTTTCTGATTTGTTGTGGCATCACTTATTGATCTGTATTTTAGACAAGATCAGGTAGGAGGGAAATGCAAGTCTTTCATCTTTTCCACAACTCTATCTTAAACGTAATTCAAAGGAAGATGCTTTCATTTCAGTCAAGGACGATGAATCATAAAACTTCCCTGGATTAAAGAGGTATTCACTTCTTATCTTTCCTAGAAAATGAAAAAAAAAAAAAAAAGAAA
>VZTX01016149.1:0-59423 GCA_013400915.1 Pardalotus punctatus
GTTTGTTTTCAAACTAATACAAACACGAACACAGGGCAGGCATGAGAGTGCTTTTCATGCATCCCTGGCCTGGAAGCATGGCAGTGAAGCGAGTTTTGGAAGGCAAGATTGTACTTCTCATTGATATGTGTCATACTTTGGAAAATACCTCATGCTACCACACGCCTTTTATTCTGACCTATATTCCTGCTGCTGCTTTCTGTAGCTCTGTCACTTGCCTTTTCCAGACTACAGAGGATGAATTTTCAAGCTAAAGTAAGAAGTGCATCAGCCTGCTTCTGGCTACACGTGCACGTTGTGTTAGTGTTTGTGAGCATCATCTCTGAAACAGATGGAGAAAAATAACAATTAAAATAATATCCTGCTTCCAGTTATAACTTGTGTGTTATGTCTCCATGAAAGTGTTTTTTGGAGCTGTAAACCCCCTGGTATGTCAGACAAATAACAGTCTCATCATTATTTGACTCATGGTGAGTGCAGGGTATAGAACAGAACAGAATAGTTATGCCACGTTAAACCCAGAGCCCTGCACGACAAGGTTTGATCCAGATCTGAGGGCTCCAACCCAGAGAGCAGCTCCTTGCAGCGCAGGTCCCAGACCCACCCAGGAGACAGGGGCAGAGATGGGCATGCCTACAGCAGGGCTCAGGCAGGGACTGAAGGTCCCAGGCTGAGCTGGAACACGTCCCCTGGACCCTTGGCAGGAGATGGGCGTGGAGGTCCCGGGGTGGCCAGTCCCAGCCACTGAGGCCTGTGAGCATCCCCAGGACCCTGCTAGGAGTTGAGTTCAGTGACCATGTGCTCTTCTTCAGACATTGGTAGTTGGACACTTTGGAGCCAGAGTATTGGGCCAGATGGACCCTCCCTCTGAGGGAGTGCTGCTGTTCTCAGGCTCTTGTGTTTTAGCATGTTTTTGCAAGGGAAGCAGCTCAGGCAATTCGAAAAATGAGTATGAAGAGAGGAAAAACAATCCAACGGAAAATCAAGAGGCATCGCTCAACTCTTGAGACATTTTCAACCATTTAGATGAGAAGCACATCTTGCACCAGACTGAGGGCTTGATCCTTGAGCCTTGCTACTGTCAGTGATGTGGGGTTTTGCCATGCTGTGAAAACCCATCTCAGCTGAACACTGATGAGTTTAAAAAAAACACATCACACTTGCTTTTTCCAAATTTGTGCAGATGGTCCCATTATCTTGAGATGATCCCTCTTCAGAAGGTACATGCCTCCTTCCCTCAAGGTGACAGGGCCAACAATCCCTGTGCTGGGAGATGGTTTTGGGGATTCAGTGCCTCATGCTAGTGCAGGGTTGGGAAGAATTGTCATTGGAGATTTTGCCAGAGTGCACTGGTAGGGAAAGGAGCAAGTAGGAGAAAGAACAGATTTGAGTAGAATAGAATGGTTCAGTTTAAAGAGACCTACAATAATCATCCAGTCCCACTACCTGGTCAGGGCTGCCCAAAAGTAAAAGCATGGCTTTAAGGGCACTGTCCAAATACCTCTTTAGTACTGACAGACATGGGTCATTGACCACCTCTTCAGAAGGTCTGCTCCAGGGTTTGACACCCTCTCATAATAAATCCAGGTGGTGCTGTCACAAAACCTTCAAAACTCAGTTTCAGTAAGGCTTGTTCCTGGGCGTTTCTTGTGTAGCTTCTGAAAATCCAACAAATGTGGTTTTTGATGTTTAACTTCTGAGTCAGTAATATATGGGTTTAACCTGAAAGTTAAACCAGTACATACTCAAGTTTATGAGAACTTTGGAGGTGTAGGAAGGGTTTAAAATGTTGTAAAGGAGGAGATTCTTTAAAGGGAAACAATAAACTTCCATCTGGAAGGGAGTTTTGTGGTTCTGTACAAGTTCTGTTCTATAACTGGTGATGTCTGCTCTGAGGCAGGAGTCATGTGTGTGCAAGAGTATACTTCTGAAAGGCATGTTACATATATTATACCTGTGCTGACCTGCTTGCAAATTGATGATGTGGCTCTAACAGCCTCAACTTCATAACAGCAAACTACATCTAATGATTTAAAATGTTGGCTTCACAGATGTTATAAAATCTGTTATATTGAAGTCATTACAGTATTATGACAGGCCTCAACATTTGGGGCTGTACTGGCACAAGCACACATAATGATGAGGTAACATCCCCTCTGAAGAGCTAATCCTTAATCTCTGAGTTCGTAAACAAAACTAATTACAAGTCAATAACTTCTCATGTGAATGGTATGGTCTAAATTATGCAGATGATACTTTCAATTATTTTAGCGTCTAATGTACACATTAAAAGGTATACGTAGATTTTGGTTGTCTGGGTGCGAAGAAGCATGGAAGAAAGGGGAGAGAAAACCCCCAAGGCTCCTTCCTATTAGGTCCTCATATGATATTTTCCCTGCTTTATAAGTAGTGTTTCTCCTTTTCCAGTTTTCCCCCTAAAAGGAATATTAACCGTGATCTTGTAAGTTGCTATGTAATACAGTCTTCCTCATTGCCACTTAATTTCCACAAGTCAAGGAAGTGGTGATTCTTAAGTTTTATGGGGATCCATAGCTCTATGTTCACTGGCCAAAGCATTATTAGTATCAAGGTGGCCTTGTCCTCTATTCTTGCTTGACAATTTCATTTTTTTTCTTTTATTCTTTCCCACTTCCTTTTTAGTTCTTTAGCATGGGTCCATTCCTCTGTTGTTCTCTCTACACTTCACTTAAACTCTCTCTTTAAAATAAAATTTTTTAAAAATTTACTACTATTTTGTTGAGTTTGGGTCTGGACTGCCTTCTTCATTACATCTGGCCCCTCTTAGCAGATTATCTATCTGGCATTGTTCTATTATCTACGACCTAATGTTTCTAACCCAAGGAGTGCCCAGTGGCAGCTGTCAGTGGTCTGCAGCCACTCCACAGGACATGCCACCTTCCTGTAGTGCACTACTAACAGTGTGACTTTATGGGCACATAGAGGAGAGATATTAGGGTGGTGATAACCTGTGTATCTGAAAAATGCTGGAACTTCTGGTTTGGATTGAGCAGCAGTGCCTGCCTCCTAGATTAGGATGTGCTCTTGGACCCTGGTGCAACCAGTTGTTGTGGATGGTGAGAGTGAGAGAGCACTAAATGAGGGCAGGAAAAGAGAGTACATACTGCTTTTCACCTCAGTGCCCCAAGTTTTATGCACTGGCTAGCAGGAACAGTGAAGAAAACTGCCCAGCATCTGTCATAGCAGGATATTTCAGTGGGGATAAATGGCAAAGAAAAGCAGAGTAAATATAAGGTGGGGGTAAGCCTGGAGGGGAGAACAGCATGCCTGTGCCCATCTTTCCTGCAACATACCTGTCCAGGCTGTGGGGAGCCTCTCTTACTGGCTTGCCAAACCAGTGTGGTATGACAGACAGTAAAATGACCTTAGGAGAAAACAAAAATAAAGGGTGAAAGATGTCCTTTAGCATGTTTTTTTTCCTACATTAATGGGACTGTAACTCCCTGAAGTCGCCTGAAGATGGCAGGGGGATTTTTTACCTGCCTAGAATATACACAGGGGGATTCAGGCCCACCAAAACCCTGAATAGGCAGCAGTCACTGCCTGCTCTGCCAGTACTCTCACCTCAGGGATTGCAGGGTGTGGGGAGAAGGAGTAGAAGGTTGCTCTGCTGCTTCAATATAGAGGGCATTTTCCCTAGGGAACGGTTGTTTGGTTTAGTTCACTGGGCTCTGCTGCAAACTCAGCTGCTTGGAGCCTCCAATCCAGATTGTTTCAAGTGCCTGGTCACTCTTCCCTAGATGTTCTGCAGCATCAGCGTAGGTGCTGTGCAACACTGAATCTTTGCTCTTCTTGAACACAAAATTGTTTATTCCAGACTTAATGAGTAGCTAGTTAGTCAGTAATTGTCAGAATGATAAACCAATGACCAGATTGGGAATGCAATTGTGTCGTGTTTGGTCATGTTGTGTCTCTGCTAATTGGAGTTTATTAATCTGTTTAAGAGGGCATGGTAAAACTTAGGCCGCAGTAAAGACACATGTAACACATTTCTGCCTGTGCTATGAGAAAGGTAAGCGAGAAATAGCCTGTTTCTCTTCCTGGCTGCTCTTTCTTTCTGTTATCTCAATAATTATTCTTCATCTGTAGGATATTAGCACCTGTGAGATTCTGCAGAACTGGGGACAAAACCAATTACAGGTCAATAATGGTGTGCACAAGCACTTAGTTGGTAAAATCCTGTTTAGACATTTTCTCAGAATGTTGGTGGGGCAATGGGAATGTTCAGAGGCCTTTCAGTGGACAGAGGCACAAAAAAGTCAGGCACTGCAAGGCTCTGGTCTCAGACTCTCAGTGCCCTGCTACTACTTCTTATTGTGGTGCCTTCTTTTTCTTACCACCTATTTTCTGACAAAAAGCTCTTGCTTACTCCCAGATAAGATCCTCTGCTTTGTTCTCCCTATCTCTGTAGCAGATTAATTCCTGTGATGCTCCCTTGAAGTCTCAGCTTTCTCACTTTCTAACCCCACTTCCTTGTACCGACAATATTGCAGTGTCTGTGGTTTGTAGTGGTACAGAGGCCAGTGCTGCAGTCTGAACTGCAGTCAGTCCTCCTTATCTATGATATAAAAGAGGAGAGTGTGTGCACATGAGCCTGCACATGCTTGAAAGACACTGACTATCTTGCTTTCCCCAGGTTAAATTGAAAAACATGCTAGGAGTAGGTTGATGTTCTATTTTTAATGAAGTTGGGGTTTGAGAAAATTAAAGTTGCTAAAGAACACAGATAATCTGAATTTCCTTTCTAGATTGTCATCCTTGGTAAGCATTTAGTTGTGTCTTTACAGAAGTACAGGGGGTTAGCAGTGTGTAGCAGAGGTAGGTGGTGGTCTGTAATGCCATGAGAACACAGTTATTTATACTGATGATTCATGCTTTATGTCTCACCAAAGCCCAGTTAAATGACCCACATGTACAAGGGTTAATACATATTTAGCATAAAGTAGAAGGAGATGAAACACTGCATACAGAGAAGCAGCTTGATTAAATAAAGGTGATCTATTTTTTGTGGAGAATAATCAGTCTTTGAGATCTGAAAAATTACACTGATTTTTCACATAAAATGCATATATTAATTTTAGATTCAGGAAGTTGTTTTAAGGCTTATTTGCATGCCAGACATGTAGAGGAATAAATTTAAATATTATATTCCTTTTAAGCCTGTACAGATCTGTGTGTGGATGGTGTTGCTTATATTTAAACTAAGCTTCCTGTTGTTCAGCTTGCCATTGTAACCTAAATACTTGTTAGTTTATGTGGGTGTTATCTTTTCACACTGGTATAGACACTATGCAGTTTGGATGAACTTTTTAAATACAGAAGAGACACTGCTGAAATGGATCTGCTGAGAGCATGATTTTTTTTTTTTTCCAAAATAATGTTGTCAGTAATTTTAACTGTAGGACAAATTCTAGTCCTGTAAAAATCATAACGAATGGTTAATGAGGATATTCAGAGAGGAAATAATTTAATTGATTGCTTCATGTTTTTCAAGTCTGTACTAACCACATTCTTACCACAGAAAAGACAGAAGCTATGGATCCAAGGCAGAACACAGAGGAGACAGAAGCAAAAGAAAAGTTTATGGGTGTACTGAGGCCTGAAGAGAGGCAGCAGGCACATGGCTCAGTCTAGAGGCAGGTTGGTCTGGGGCAGGCTTGGGGCATGCTTAGGGCAGGCATTCCCATAGCTCACCTTGCTCAGGAGAGAAACTCATCAGGAGAAAAGTGCACGGTGGTAACTGAAGACAGGCAAAGGATGATTGGCTGCTGCAACCACAGCATGATCACTGCAGGACACATTCAGTAAATGGTAAAGGAGTGGATTCATTCTGTGTGAAGCAGTGAGTGGAAAACAAGCACCATGGAATACGGGTAATGTCCAGAAGATGGCTAGCTGAAGGCCAAAACCAAGCTGTGCTTTTGGAGATGTGATATGAATTTGAAATATGGAATTTGGATTGAAAGAAATGTCAAAGTCTAGCAGTGTAAAGAAATTTCTTTGATTTTAAAAAATAGCACAGACCTCCTTCTCTATTCTTCAGTGGTTTTGGGATTAATCAGTAAAGAAATGAATATACTCCTTAATATGTGACAGTCTTGCAAACCGCCAAAATGTGATTTCATTGATAGTACATCTCTAAACATTGTTCTGTTTAATTCTCAGCCATAATGTTCAGGCAGAGTTAGTATCAGGACAGTTGTATCTTCATGTTTGTTATACTTCCCTCTTCCTTCCTCGTCTCACTCTCACTCTTATTTGGTTATCCTTTCTTTGGTGCTCGCTTTTTCCCTTTCTCTTGTGTACGTATAACCACTAAAGCCATTTAGAAAATTATTTGACTTCTGTTACTCGATAGGTGAGCCCAGCTGCACCCTTTAGATTGGTTAAAAATCAGTACTGAGCCTCCAAACATTGTAGGCTATCAAAGAATACTGAATGTTCATTTTATTTGTCTCCTGTTGTGCATGAGAGGAGGGACAGATGGTGTTGCTGGAACAGTACTCTCTTCCCTCAGGGTCTGCAGGGCTGACCAAGGTCCTTTCTGTGTGAGGAAAAGCTGCGAATAAAGCACCGCACATAGGCACTGCTGAGTATCCAGAGAAAAACTAAAAGACAGGGAAGGTGACATGGAGAGCCAAGTTGCCGAGTAATTAAGACAGTTAGTAGACAGGCAGTGTGTGAAGTGCAAATGTGCAAGCTGAAGGAGCCTGCAGTGGGCTGCATTCATAAGCTTTGTTTTTATCAGGAGCTCCAGCTGAGTCCACAGGAACTTCACCCAGTTTATAGCCTTAGGGTTAAGCCCAGCAGTGCTGTCACTCCAGATTCAGTGAAGTCAAGGTGCTGTTTGTACCCCTGATGCCTAAAAGACAGGCTACCTGAAACAGAGGCCAAGACAAATTAGGAGTATAAAATGAGACACATTTATTCAAGGCCTGCAAAGGCCTTGAAGGTACATTCGGGCAAGTAAAGTCCTCTGTCGGGGAATACACCCAAAATGGATGACTGGTCACAAGCCCTTCACCTAAGTTCTGTCCCAGTACCATATTGGCCCTTAATTCTCCAATCACACCCCCAGCTGATGGATGTTAACCACCCTGGGCATGATCCCTCTATACCACAGTAGTTTACATATATTTGGGCTCTAGGGCAACGAATATATCCTTGAATATGTATTTGGGGAGCCTTGTTTTGGCTAAAGGTGCTGGAAACAGAGGACTTTAGCACTCTGTAAGAAGCACAGAACTACAGCAAGTTACAGATACATGAAGAGGTAGTCATAATGAAGGCATCACCCCAGGGCTTTTGAACTTACTCCTGCTCTCTGATCTTGTACTAAAAACTCCCCCCTCCTGTGAAATACGTGCTTCCAGGGTCTGAAAAACCTGTTTCAGAGAAGACAAACCTCACTGATATTTTGCAGAGCTGAACAGAGTTTTATTCTTAACACCATCCTGGCATCATGTTTTCCTGTAACATCAATCCAAGAACATAGTTGATGCAAGCATAGTGCCAGCATCTTTTATGCAAAGTTTCATATTAGGGTAAAATTAAACAGTAATTCAAAAGCTGGCTGAGAATCTAGGTTGATTTGACAGCCAAGCTGAGAAGTAAATCAGGAAGAAATTTAGGCAGCCGTTAGATGGCAAACACAAACATGCCATTTGAATGGCATCTTAACTCCTAAACAAGTCACTCCTCCAAGAGTCATGACTTAGCACTTTCCTTGGGAAGACAGAGAGGAACAAGCTCCATCAAATATGGTTCAAATATGGACTGAAAAATATTTTGTATCAAGAACATGTGTTTACAGACTGCAGGATGAATGCAAACTTGAGTACAGTTTGTTGTTTTCAATGTTTCAGCTCAGATTGTGCTGGTTTCTATAGTGAGGGCTGTTTTCTATAGGCAATGTTTATCTGGAAAAGAAAAAACTGGACCCCATTAAAAAGGATATTTTAGAGGAAGCACTGTGCAGTATTGAGACTGCTAAGTCACTTCTCTGAAGGCCCTGTTTTTGTGAGCAATAAATAATTTCTCTAGTATCCAATTTCCAGTTTGTCTCAAAGCACTTACACCAATGACATTTTGCTAATGCCCATCAGTAGCCCATCCTACCGAAGGCTTACCATAAAGTACGTGATTAATACTGGTGTTGGATTGCTCAGTAGCATCTGTTATCAGAAGTGTTGGTGTGATTTGAAATAGTCATATAAACCTGACTCAGACTTTTCCCTTCTCTGACTCAAAGAAGGATATTTTTTACAGTCTTTTACACAGAAAGATTCCTTACTTCCATGCAAGCAGTCACCAGTCAAGCAAATTTTATTACATATTAATACATCTTAGAATTTTTTGCATATTTAATGGATCTAAAAAAGAAGGCAGTGTGAAGTCAGTCTCAAATGCCAAGCACTTGCTATTCCTCCTCTCTCATTCTGACGTTCAGGGTATTTTCAGTTCTTCAGAGAAGATGCTATCATTACATGTTGAACAAAAAAAAACCACAACCCCACCTCTGGTGGATTGTGATGGATCTGTCTTTTTTTGTTAAGTCTTATTTAAAAAAAAGTGAAAATAGCATAGGGTTTAGAGAAAGGCTTTCTGAAAGTGTCACAAACTTATTTCTGCTCTAAGATGTATATACCAACAGGTTATGTCTTCATCTAAACCAGCTTTAGCTATACCGGTAGTGAACAGGATGTTTCCAATCACACCAAAATTACTTGCTGTACTACTAAAAAGTATTAAAAATAGAGTAAGTTTTGTCCAGGTTTTTAGCTCTAGGACTTTTGAAAGAGCTCAGTTCCCACTGGCTTCCTCATTTAATTTCAAGTTGTTGGTAAGTCAGTTCCTTATTCATGAACATGCATTTCTGTGCTGCTAGTACCTGTTCAATTGTGGTTTGGAGGGTTTCCACCTTGTACTGTTCAGTTCTAGAAATCATGACTCTGGGGAGACACAAAGATTACGGCTTTAGGTTCCTCTGGGAAAACGTGGCCTGTTCTCTGCATCTCATCTCCATCCAGTGTCTCCCCTAGCAAAACAGGGGTTCTCCAAGCCTTCATTTGGTGTGATCTCATGTGAAGGGTGGAAAGTCCCATGCCTGAGCAGGCATATATCTGTGCACTGCAGGAGAGATGGGTTGCACTCATATTCATGCTGCTCTGCACCCTGCGCACTTAGCCTGGTCCTTAAGGTATTGGCAAAGTAAGTTGTAGAGAACACATAATTTTCTTATCCCTAACCTAATGCTTTTGTGCCCAAAGACTTTAGGGCCAGTCTGGTTTGATGCATAACAACAAGGTTGCGAACAGTTTGTTGGAGGTTGGGGAATTTTTCCCCATTCTGTTGCTATGGAACCATAACGACCAGGTACCTAAGAGACAAAAGATGTAGTCGGGGTGGGGTGAGGGGAGGAGAGCACCTGGCCACTGGTGACTTCACTTGCTCTTGAGGCATCGAAGGGGGACAGTGAAGCTGCTGTTTTCTTTTCTCTGTGACCGCGGGAGCCCAGCTCTGCGCCGTTTTTTCTTCCTTGCTGAGTAAGCCTCAGTTTGGGAAAGCGTGGGATTCCGACCCTCTTCCCCTTCCAGAGGATGCGTCTCCCCGGCTGCGTCCAGCAGCTGTGGAGGAGGAGCCCGGCTGTCGCTGCCCCGCGCTCCCGCCTGCCAGAACGCACTGTGCCTTCTGCCACAGCTGTGCGGTTTCTGCCACCTTTTGCTGGCTAGCCCGGCCAGCCCTGCCATTCCAGCTCGCTGCTCTGAGCTCTCTGCACCCCATCCTGCTGCCCAGCCCATCCACCATTATCCATGTGAGACAAGGAGCTGAGCTCGCGCCACAGCGCCCCCTGCAGCCGCGGGGGAGTCATCGCACCTGCCCTGCCCGGCTGGGAGCCAACAGCGCCCCTTCTGGCTGTGACCAGAACTGCACCAAAGGGGAGGGTGTGTGACAGCCCAGAGGAGGCTGTTACTGGGTTCCTGGCTTTGTTTGTTGTTGCTACCGTTGTTGTTGTTTGTTCGCCTTGTTATAAATACTAGTAGAGAACTGTTATTCCTTTTCCCATATCTTTGCCTGGAAGTCCTTGATTTCAAAGTTATAGTAATTCGGAGGGAAGGGGGGTCATATTCGCTATTCTAAGAGAGGTTCCCACCTTCCTTAACAGACACCTGTCTTTCAAGCTAAGATACAGTTACAAATCAGAGACATGTAAAAATTGTATGCTTGATACTGACACATGGTCAGGCTGGGCATCTGTTGAAGTGAAAGAGAGTAGTCGTTTGAATCACTGGGAAACTTTTAAGTGAACACTGGTCTGTCAAGGGATGTTGATTGTGATGGAAAGCTGATTGACAAGCAATAGTTGATTAGGATAAAAAGCCACTACCTAAGTTCCCTGCTTTTACCACAGTTGCTCTGAGGATCTGTCTGTCCTGAATGGGATACACACAGACTTTTCTTTGTAGGTCTTGTCCCACAACAAAATGCAACTCCTGTCTAAAGTTTTAGTAAAACATTCCACATCCTCTACAATTACTTTTTCCACATTGCTTAGGTACTAAGATTTTTTTTGAAAAAGAGTCTTTGACATAATTTTATGCCAATATGGAGAGTAAACACACTCATGTTTAATATAAATTGAACCCAAACAGGTGGTTGGATAACTGTTTCATGCCATGAGAATTAAAGAAGTCAGCCTTAAAGCACGTATAATTTATTAAACCATGAAGAGGCTGTGCATAATACCCCAAGACAGTGCTGATACAGGACTAAAGTGACAGAATGGTTAACAAAAGCCAGTGCCTCAATATGTGAATTTTAAATTTTAGTGGGGCTACATATTACTTTTAAAGATCTGATCCTACTCATGCCAGTTTTATTTGCAGCAGGATGAGGTTCTGCAGGTTAAATATAATACAGTTCACTGTGCTAACTAATACTACACATACTTTCAGTACTGGCTGTGCATGGGACTGGATTTAAACTGTAGCTCATTGCATAGCTTTCTGCAAATCATGTTTGTGCTTATAGGTATAGTGGTGTGCATACATATATTCTGAGGCAAGAGGAATTTTTACTCTGACAATGTAAGAAGATGTACTGTGGCATCTTGAGTTATAAGCTGGGGTGTCTCCTTGCTTTGAGAGAGTTTGCCTGGCTATGCCAGCAGCAAATCTATTCTGGGATTGTGAATTTCTTGGTTGACCTTCCCTGTATATCCTACCCATGGCCTGCATAAATCAATACTTTAATTTGCTGATACTGTGAATTTTGTAGCTAATTATAACTCAGCAAATTTGAGTAAAGGTGCAAGCTACTGCATCCACCTGAGGGGAGATGCCTGACACTGACTTGTGCCAATGTTTTGCAAGGGTTCACTTGTTCAAGCCTTTTTCTTGCTCACCTTGCAACAACCACCTTTGCACAAATACAGAGGGCTTAATAGATCAGTCTGGGGCTGTCTGTCACTGGTTTTAATCTTGCTAATTTTTCTTGCCTGTTTGTATCAATCAGTTGATGATACTTAAAATGTCCATGTAGTTTGCTCCCTTTTCTTTTAGTGCATATCAACATTTATCTGCTCCACTTCCGTTGAGTCCTGGCTGAAGGTGTGCAATATGTAGGCTAGACCCAAACAGTTACCTGCTTAAAAGACCATCTTTCTTCCCCTCCTTTGCTTTTTTTTCAGAATAAATGTAAACTGTTTGTTGTGATTTGTTCAATTAAAAGCAATAGAAAACCCACAAAACTTCCCAACAGTGTCACAAGATTCAGAAAAGAACAGTGTACCAGGCTGGTTTCTTCATATTTTGGAAAGAAAGGTAATGTTGGAATTTTTTTATTTTGCAAAATACATTGGCTTTTTAAAAATGAGAGCAATTAGTTTCTCCTCCTTTCCTTTGATGAGCATTTCTCCTCCTTTCCTTTGATGAGCATTTCTCAGTGCATTCCTCAATCACTGTACATTCCCCATTCCCATTCCTGCCTCTTCCTCTTGTTTTCATTCAGACAAGCAACTGATCCTTTATTTCAGAACAGAGTAGAATGTAGAATAAAGTATATTGGAAGAGAACAGTGGATGCTGACTCATCTGCCTCCAACTCAGAGCAGGGACAATGTCAAAGCTAAGTTAGGTTGCTAAAGGCTGTGTCCAGTTGTGTCTTTACTATCTCCAAGGTTGGAGGTTGCCCAGTCTCTGAGGAGTCTGTTGCAGCATTTCACCATCTCATGGTGATTTGTTTTATCCTTTTATATCTGCTCAAAATTTCCCTTGCTGCAGCTTATGAGTGTTGCTATACCCTTCTCTTGTGAGGCTCTGAGAAGGGCTTGGGTCAGTCTTCTCTGTAATGACTAGTTAGGTATTTGGAAATAGGAAACAGGTTTCCTTCCCTTATCTTTGTCTTTTCCTGGCTGAAGAAGCCCAACTCCCTTCCCATGCCCAGTGCTCCAGCCCACTGAGCATTTCAGTGGTCTTCTGCTGGCTTCATTCCGGTTTTCCCATGTCTTTCTTTCAGTGGGCAGTCCAGAAGTGGAAGCAACAGCACCCTCAGTGCAGGCTCATGAGCTCCAAACAGTGAAGGACAATTGTTGCCATTGACCCCTGTCTACACTGCAGTTCTGACTTTTTGTCTTTGTGAGGGAGCACATGAATCTCAGGGCATGATCCTCAGAAGTGGAGAACAGCAGCAGTTTTCCTTGGTTGAAAGAACTGAGAGTAAGGATAGGCAAACATGGAGGAGGGAAAAAGCTACTGGGTACCTCAATACCTCTTGGTCATTCATGGTTTTAGGGATGACCTCCTGAGAAAGATCCCTGAAATGCCTAAATGAAATTCAGGGTGTGGTCTGCCCCTTTGTCAGCTTTTGGCTCAGGTATGCCAGTTCTCTCGAATAATTTTGAGACAACAGAAATTAATTCAGTTCACCTAATACTATTTGTGGGTTTGGCGCCTTTTTTTTTTGTTGTTCTTTTATTTTCTCTTGGTGTTTTTGTTGGAGTTTTTGTTTGCTTGTTTATTTGTTTGTTTTATAACATGTCAGTTCATCTCCACAACCGCTTCTGCTTAATCAGGGCCTGAGTTGGTCCTTCTTTATTAATGACTTCATGAACAGTTCTGTTGAGAAACAAGCCAATAGCAATGCCTCTGCGGAGAAGGGCAGGATTCAGGCCCAGACCCCCTTATTAGTTAGCCTGGAGGCACAATTAGTGGAGGGACCATATGGGGTGGGTCAGTAAATACTGGAACCCTGCTTTGCACACTGACTAAGAAAACTTAGGAATTACTTCAACATGTTTGTGGTACCTGTCAGCTTTGTGATGTCTGGTCTCATAAGGTTTCTGGAGAGTCCAATAACAAGAAGTAACATCCTTGCACATATGATATACCAAGTGGAAATGTTATTGTTTCCCATGGCAAAGAAAAAGGCTTTCCCCAGACATGCTTCTTTTTCCATACAGACATACTTTATATGGAGAGCTGGAGATTTTTTACATTTAATTTGAAATTTTCTGGCAGAATTTACTGTGTGGGAGTAATTTTAGGCTAGACTTTTTCTATGTGTACTGTATGGCTGATTGCTAAGTGTAAGCTGTATTGATGTATTCAACTTAGGAGCACAAAGCTTCCTGCCTGGAAACTCTGGATCCAGACGAGTGTTTCTTTACATCTTGCCCTTGCCCTTACCGGTAGGCTGTGATGCTAGGTTCCTGCTATGGAACTTTCCCTGTGTATGTTATATATCAAAATGGGTAATTTGAAGGTAACATGGTACAACCTGAAGTGGAAATACAGGGATATATTCTCAGGTGCTGTAAGCTCACGTCAGCCCTGCTGGCTTCACTGGATTTATGCTGGTTATCTTAGACCAGTTGAAAACCTGGCTAACGGCTGGTGACTCTACCTGCATTAAGTGTAGTGTTCTCACTGCAGCAGCTTCTGTGCCCTGAGAGAGTCCCATGGACATGTGGAGCCTTGTTGAAAATTTATTTAAGCATCACACATGTAAATACAGCACGTACCATTATACATATGACCTGCTTACGTGCTTTCAAAGTATTATGCTGCCTTGAGAGATAGACAGAGACATTCAGCTATTTGGGGCAAGCACTGTTCCTGATTCCAAAAGCATCGGGTGAAAAAAAAAGAGAAATGCAAAAAATAGGCATCCAAACTAAAATTTTAGTTGTTTCAGGGTAATTCACAAAGTCAAATCTGAGTAAAGACTTTGGAAACATTTTTATCCATCTTTCATGTGTGGCTGCCACTACTTGCATTTTTTTCATCTTACCCATGTGGGCTCTGGGCCATCTCTTCATTGGCTTCTTTGTTGACAAGGCATTTACAATATTTAATGCAGCTGCCATGGTACTTGATACATAGCTGATTATATTTTACGATATGGCAGTGGATTGCATGTTACTTCAGCCCTCTAAGGAGGGAGTGTTGCCTGAGGAGTCTAACTGCTATTGATATACCTGTAGTTTCCTATAGAGAAGTCTTCTCTGGAAAGGGCCAACCTCAGGAAAGGCTCCAGACCATGAGCAAGGATGAACCTGAGGCAGCAAAAATTCATATTGTTCTGGTTTCTTATTTGGGTCCCAAGCATAGCCTTAGTAAGATGTCCTTTGCTTCAACTTAGAAATAATAAATCAAAATATTTTTAAAAACCAAAACAAACAATCTTTGCTCACATCAGATTAGTTTAAAACTAAGTGCAAACTGAAGAGTTCGGCTAAACCAAGACTTTATGGCTCACAGTATGTGTGTCTTTAAGAGAATCTTGATGCTGGAGCAAACACATGCCAAGGACTTTAGAAGGCTTGTACTTCCCTCTCCACCATTCTCTTTTGACAGGTAGTATAACTTCATGTTTAATAGACCTTGATAGATTTTTAGCTATGTACATGTTTAGATTTTTTATATATTCATGCTCTTGCAGCATAATTTGCTCTCATTTCTATTTTACATTTTATTTTATTTTAGTTTAGTTTAGTTTAGTTTATTTTCCTGACCAAACAGAAATTCTGAAGCACGTGATAGACCCTATATGTTCTTAACTGATAATTTTTTTCTAACTGACTTTGCAAGCAGCATGTACTTTACATTTTCTGTTCTTTTTAGTTTTTAATATGCAGTTAATGAATGCCAAAATGAAGACCAGCTGTAAATCCACTGGTAAAGCTCTCTTCTGCTGCAGCATAGACATCTGGAGATTGGCATTTAAGTAGTCTGTGGCATACTTTCACCTTTAGGATGTTAGTAAATAAAATGTCTATACATTGTCTCTGAAACTGTTCCAAAGATTTGTTAAAACTACAGGAGTATTTTGAAATGTTAAAAACATATAATACATGTTTTTGTACCTTTGATCAAAGCATAAAAGTGCATAGCATTTAACTGTTTTTTTTCTTGGGCAGGTCATATTTTATCTTCTATTTTTTCTCCACCCTCAAAGTACATGGGTTTGGGAAAGAGTGGGTACAAGATCCTTAAGGCTAGGGCAGCCCAGAAAACAATGTTTGAAACTTTTTTTATCTCCTCTCTTGAATAATGCCATCAATCCTTCTCTGAAGTTTCATATGAACAGCTCAAGTTGGTTCCAGTGACAATCAAAAAAAACCTTTGATATTGTGTGCTTGCATGCATTTTTCATTAGGGGTCAATGTTTCTCTCTGTGGACAGAGCAAAAGAGGCAACAGAAAATTGTTAACCATACACAGCCCACATGGTAAAAAGCTAGTGTCAGCAATTTTGCCATTACAGTGCAGAGCTGTCAGGAAATCGTCAGATCTTACAAATTTAAAAAATATTTTTATCTTTGTTACTTCTTTTCTTTTCCCCCCAACTCTACTCCCTCTTTTTGTAGTGATCTGTAGGCCATCTTTTGCAATGTGCAAAAATTTTTTATTTTTAATTTCATTTTCAAATCACAGCACAGTGATAAAGTAGTTTGAATATTCTACAAGTAGTTCCTAAGGTATAAATTGTGAGGAACACAAAATTATTATGGGTAGTAGAAATTTTCCCATTGAAACTCTTTTCTAAGTTGAGAACAAAATGCATTTTCAACTGAAGAGTTCTTAATGCATAAAGCATTGAGAATATTTTTTTCAATTAATTTCATCTTGTCTTGAAATTATTTTTATTATACTATTAATTTACAGCAAAATCAACAAATTTTACTTCTCACTCTTTGGTGAGCCCCTTATTTAAAAAGCTTGAGTCTCCAGCATAAAGTCAGGTGTTTCATTTTTCTAACTTTAATTAAGCATTTCTGCTGGAAGCTAATTTTCCATTTAACTTCTGTGCATTAAACAAAATACTTCAGCAGCCTAACTGACTTAAGTCCAGAATAACATCTATTCTCAAAACTAACAAAAATATTTTTTTAGTCAGAAAGTTTTGGAGAAAAGCTGCTGATTTTTTCAAATAAGACATATTTTTAGGTAAGTACTAGAAACACAATAAAGGCCCCCTTCAAAATATAATATAATATAATATAATATAATATAATATAATATAATATAATATCCTTTCTTTGCTATCTTATGTAATTTTGTGAAACAAGGTCTACCATTCTGCCCCTATTGATTATTTATCTTGTATTTTTAAAAACAACATTTCTGTGTTTTGTTTGCAGTTTTGTCAGCTCCTCAATCTTTACTGTTGTCTGACATTACCAATGAAATTTTGCAGTGCTTGGCTTAGGAGGTGGTTCTGCGTAGTGTTCAGACAGGAGACTTGTCTGTTACAGCTGGTCCATAGAGGAATCCAGATACAACCTTGAGGGAAGTTAATAAAAAAGTCCAGATATGATGGGAGTTTCAAACAGGAAGAAAAAAGAATAATCAAATACTGAGTTGCAGAATTATGAACCAAAGGTCTTAATGTATACTGGGTTGGATGACATATAGCTTACATATGGTGTCTTGGGCAAATACACATGCATCTTCTAGAGTATTTCTGCCATGAATACTCAGAAGATTACTTTAAATTGCCTCAATTTATGAGTTACAAGGGACAGGTGGGGTGGTATAGGAGAACAGAGTCCGAATATCACTTCAGTATCTTTGAAAGCCACCTATGTATATAAGCATTAAAAATATCTTGAAACAACTGGCCACAAATTTGGGTTTGTTGTGAATACAATGGCTCAATGAGAGAAACAGGAGAAATAGCATTTACACCTGTGAAATGGAGGCCTAAAAGGATAGATGAAAGAGTGTTGGTTCCTGAACTGTAAAGGAGACATCAGCTGTATTACAGAGAGGAGGGTAAATTCAGGGCTATCAGAAAATCATTGTTTTAAGGAGGAGAGAGTGAGCAGAATCGAAGAGGACATCTGTGTAAAGAGAAGATCGGTGCAAACATTGTCACTTCTGATAAGATGCAGATACATCTGTCTCTGGCTAACATCTGGCTGATATCTCCAACATCATGCTAATTTGGCCCTCCAGCTGTCAGTCCTTCATGGAATAGACAATCTGTTTGACTGACTTCAGACTGGTGTAGGTATTCCAAGGCAGAATGGAGGATGGGATGAGAATCCAAAGTAACCTTGAAAACAGAACCAACAAGGTCAAATTCAGTAAAAATGAACCAAAGCCAACAGTACAAGCTGAAGCCAAGGAAGGATTTCACTTTGTCATGTCCAAGAGCTAGTGGAGAAATGTTTGTGGTAATATAGGAGATAAATTACTCAAGTCAGAGATATTGACATCTCAGCTGTTGTCCTTTGTATAGCTTTTGGCAACAATTATTTGAAAATACACGTAAGATGTACACAGGGGTTCAGGGAGAAAAGTGATACATAGCAAAGGGTTGAGGATATTTGGTTTTCTTAGAAGAGAAAATAAAAGATTGCTTTTTAATATGCTTTTAAAGATTGCTTTTAAAGATGGTGGTGATCAACTGTCTTCATCTGGCTGTAGGACAAGGTGTAAACAGCTTAATGTGAAGAAAAATTTGGGCTGTTTATTAGGAAATATGTTGCCTTTAATGATAGCAAAGCAGTGAAATGCGTCACTGACTCATGGAATAGTTAGGTTGTGTTTTATTTACTTGTGTTTTATAGAACAGGCCTGGCTGATGTGTTAAGAGTTGGTATAGATATAGGTATCCTGTTTCAGTGCAGAAATCTTGGAAAAAATGATGTCATGAGGGCTATTACTCCACACAATTTTGAGGTACAAATTAATCTTTAATTGAAGGAAAAACTCAGAGGGCAATATGAGCAATTTAAACATAAATCTTTTCACAGCTTTATGCTATTTAGAGGACCAAACCTTTCTTACAGTCTGTCAAGATAGATCAAGCTCCTGTATAAGAAGGTAGATCAGAACCTCTTCCAAAGTGGAAGATGCTGTAAACCACTAAATGCTGTGACCCACTGAATAATACAAAATATAAAAAACATGTTAGCAGCAAAAATCTGATACTTCATATTTTCCAATGGCAAGAAAATCAGGCTAATGAGCATACATGAGGGATGGCAGATGTCATTGGACTCTGCCTCAGCTCAGGACAAGATTTGGGAAGTGAATCAAAATCTTTGAATTCTCTGTGATTGTTTTATTTAGGAAGAAAATTTTTATTTATTTAAGTATTTTTCTTGAAATATCGGTATTGTAAACTGTTGGAAAAGGTGTTGTGAGGCAAATTCATAGGATAAATGTGCTCTGACAGCCTGCTATTTTATTTTCTTCAGCTTACCTGCAAACTCTGAGCCACCTAGATGACATGAAACAAAAGTGAGTTATGCATTACCAGATACAATGTATGAAAATTTCATTAAAACATAGGTAGTTTTCCCTGGGAAGGGAAATTGCCTGAAAATACTGCTTTTGACAGAGCAGGGAAAAAAGCAAAATCAGTATGATAAAGCAAACCATTTCGTTTCAGGCACAGAAGTGCATTCTATCATAATTCCATGGATAGCAACCTTGGACCTGTGGCTCCCCAGTTCTGCACATACCTCAGATACATAGCCACATACATAAACACACACACACACACACATATATAAATATATGTGTATTTATACTTATATATAGTCAGGAAAAATCAAATTATGTATTAATTATTGCTTAATAATGTGTGACATGGTAATAGCAAAGCCTGAATAAATGCATCCTCATGTAGGTAGGATCAAAGCTGCATAGTAGCTTTTAATGCATGTGAAAACTTAACATTTTCATGGTGAAGTTATTAGACCTGTGGGGTCTCATGATCACCAGAAATACTGAAACTTCCTTTCTAATGGGCTTGTGTCTCTTGTTCTAGTGCATTAGTCTGTGTTGTGATGGATTAGGCCCAAGTTCAGCCTGCAAGAAAACCTTCATTTGCACCACCCAGGACTCCAGTGAGTCCACATGTAGAAAATACCGTGACTGAAAAAGGAATTACTCTATCATTTGAAGTAAGATTTGCAATCGGGATATCGGTATGGACGTTTTTCTATGCTGAGTGTCAGTTCTTTGCTGTCTGTTTCTAAGAGGCATGGCTGCGCATGGTCTTTACTCCCTTAGGAGCACTGTAAAGTTTGTGTCTCCTGTCATAATGAGTTTCACAGTATTTTAATTTAATAAATAGTATTTCTGGTTATGGTGTTTTCTCAGGAGTTTTCTGGTTTTCTTCTAGAAGCAATTTTTAAACCCAAATAGAAATGACAGACCTATCCTCCCCAAAGCTTGGCACCGTAATTGTATGCTTTTTTCAAGCTGATTGGTATGTCAGAAGGGAGCTCAGTGTCCATTCAACCCATGGGAACTCTATATGTAAAATGTAATGATCACACAAAGTTGAAATTTTGGTCCATAAGTTATGACTTGACTTAAGTGTACCTACATAAGGACTGAATTCACTGAGGTGATTTTGAATGAGAAGGAATCAATTTGAGACTGAAATAAAATTGGAGTTCATCCCATAGCATGAACAGTTTTGTGCATTTGATGGATTTAAAATAGAAAATAAAGAAAATTCCATAATAATGAAGGGGGGATTTCTGTATCTTCTGAAACTTCACATTTTTCATCCTTTAAACCACTGTCATGGTTTGCTAATGAAGGTCTGTTTTAGTATATGACAAGTTGCAAAAGCCAGTTCATAAATATTTATCTTACACAGTCTTAAATCTGAATGCTGACATAAACTCATTTATGAACAAAATTAAATTTTTGTTGGTTTTAGGCAAAATATGAGTGACTGGAATTGTTAATGCCTGAAGGGAAACATTTTTAAATATTTTTCAAGTTCTTTGACTTTTGCTGATCTATTTCCTTCCTTGGATGCAATGCTCTTTCCTGCTAAACCAGATTTTTGAGTATCCACAGGGAGGCTGTAGCTTCCTTTGTTCCCATGGAGGGGAGAGGGATAAAACAATAGTATAAAACACCCTGTCATTTATGATATTTTTGTCATTTAGAGACAGACTGTAATAATGCTTATTTCTCCCTAAATTTTGCTCTGTTTGGCAATATTAATATCTCTCACTACTTGTCACCATACAAAGCTAGAGAACGTGTCACACAACTTGATCTGTTGTGACATGGCATGATGTCAAGATTTAATTTCAGGATCTCTTCAGAGGGGAGCGGGGAGAATCGAAATAGATATTTCCAACCTTAAGATGTCATTTGCTAAGAGTGCTATCTTCAGTTACAATCAGCCTGAGTAGTTTGCAGGTGGCATATACTTGGTTTCCTTCTCACAGAAGAGTGTGGCACTTCTAATGGCTGTTTGTTTGCAGTGTCTGGACTGTGGGTGGGATTCTAGATTTCAGATCAATTATGAGGAGAAAAGGACTTCTTCAAGTCTGGTATCAGCTCGCCCTGCTCTGACAGTCCTTGGGGGCTGCAGAAGGCACCAGGCTTGGTGGGGTATCTGTGAACTACTCCTAGCATAGGCCTCTTTATCTCAAAGCACAATACAGCCCTTATTTATTTTGAGTGTGAATCATTTATTGACTTGAACACTATTGTCTTCTGCCAAGGCTGGAATGATTTGATGTGTTGATTGCTCACAGTTTTGCTCTCAAGCTTTGATTGTGATGTCTGAATCCAGGGAATGTATTTTAATTCCACTGAATGGGTAATTCCCAGAGAGAAGTGTGTGTGCATCAGGAACAGGATGGACCTAGATGCGTAAGCTATAGACACAATCAGATGAGTGAAATATTTATTGAATAAATACTCCCTTTGTTGTAAAGACCATAGAATAAAGACGGTGGTATAAGCTGAGGAGAATTGTATGATGGATTACTGAATACATGCCCATAATGAGTCTCACGTTGCTCTGACGTATCTGTGCTGCTTCACTAAAGCACAGTGGTGTGATGTGAATGGGCCAGCCTAGCCAGCTGATAATCCCATGTTGAAAGTTGCTAAATAGCTGTGATCCTTAATAGCAAACATGCTCCAGACACTAAACTAACATGTTTTCCCAGTACAAGCTTTCTTAAGGACTAGTGTGCTTGCTTGCTGACCCCAGTATAGTCTTGCTAACTCAGTCCCCTTACAAATGAGGTTTATTTCACAGCTTCCTCTTGCTCATAAAATACTTTTCTAGCATTTCTGTAATCCTGTTGACCTCCTCCTGAATGGCGAAAGAATTTGAATAAAAATGCCATGGTAGAAGTCAGGTGGAAATAGTAAATATAACTGGAAAATTACACCTTTGAGCAGGGGTTCGTATAGAAACACTGTGAGTCTTATGTTACTGTATGTACTTTCTGAGGTGAAATATAATTGAAAGTGTTAATTTTCGCTGTAGTTTATAGTAGTTACCACTTTCTCCCCCGTCTTGTAAACATCAAAGGGAAATGAGTAAAATTGAAAGGGTTCATATGAATAAAATCTTGTAATCTTGAAACAACTATCTACAAGGATATTTTGAAATGATGATTCATTTTCCACTAATTTGAAGACTTTTGTGTGCTTCTCTTCAAATGTCCAGATCTTTATTGATTTGATTCATGTGGTTTTTCTTTCTATTTTAAACCAAAAATATTCAGACTCCAATAGAGAATAAGGAGGAACAACTGTTCATTGGTGGGACGCATTTAAGGTACAACTACACACTCTTGAATCAGCACTGAGCCTCTAGTGAATGCTGACTGAGCTGTATGGCTCTATCTGGCGCACTGTGGTTCTCCTACACTTGGCATCAAAGGTGTAAAACACTACTAAAGCTGGTGGAGATAAACAGAAGAAAGTATCATCTTCTGCAATCTATCTCCTAATTTTGTGTGTTCTTTCCACCTGACATCACAAAGCTAAATTATCTGGCACTAAATTATCTGGCACTTTGTCATCAGGTTTTTTCCAGAAGCTTAGAAAAATCCAGGGTTCTGTGTGTGTCAAAGCATCTCTAGTAGGCTTATGGCAGGAAATATGATTTTTTTAAACTGTATTTAGATGATTTCATGACAGTCTTTCTTCAATATCCTCACACCTATTGGTTTCCAGAACAGGTGGTCCAAAGTGGTCCTTGCTGGTATTTGTGTACCAAACACTGGAATCCAAGCCTGCTTTTTTAGGGGTGTGCTCCTAATACCTGCTTGGGATTGCATTTCAGTTTGTTTTTCCTAAGACCTTGAACACATTATTCAATGAGTTTTAATATAAAACAGTGATTTTATCTCCAGGTTTCTTGGGAGGAAGCAGCTGCACTGAAAGAGCATGTGAACTAGGCCATTTGGGGATATCTGTTCTGTGCTCTGCAGCATTGCATGGTGGTACCCCGCTCTGTGCAAGTGCCTGAGAACCCAGTGTGCTGGATGGGACCCCATACTTCTGGTTCTCTAGTTTCACTGAAGTACTTCCATACAGCTTGTCTTGGTTTAGAGACAAGTTTAGGAGAAAATGCTCTGGAATGAGTGTTTCCTCTAAAGAAAAGGGCTTCAGCAAATCTCTTTCTGCCAATGAGAAAATTAATACCAGTGGGTGAAAGTGGAAAAAAAACAACTGTTTATTAACAAACAAAGTGTCCACACGACAGGGGGGGAAAAAAAAAAAAAAGCTAGATATTGAACCGTCAGAACCTTACACCCCCCACCCACCTCCCCCCCAGCAGAACAAAAAGAACCCCCAACATGCTGGGGAAGAAACAAACTGGCCGATGATGTGGCAGGAAAGAACAAAATGGTGCCCAGCTTTTGTTTTGGGGAAGAAGAAAAAAAGTTTGCGTAGCAGCTCGGAAAAAGACAGATGGGAACCTGGTAAACCTCCAGTGTTGATCTCCTCCTCACAGCAGATGAAGCTGGTGGATTTTGGTGTCCTTTCTCTTGTTGATTCAGCTTTTCCCGAGGTCTGCGGCCGCACGGAGTGGCTTCTGCAGGTCCCAGCCGACTGGCTCCTGTGGATTGTCTGATCTTGGACCAAAACCAAGCTGAACAGTTCAAGAAAAAACAAAAGCTGCTGAAGGATTGCTGCTGCAGTCCAGGGAAAGGGGAAAAAAAAGAAACTTCCTGCTTAAGCTGTCATAAACGAATCAGTCAATTTTATAATTAAAGATAATTTATTTCATAATCAAAGTATAAAATTTGAAAAAGCCACGAGCAAAAGCAGCATCGGGCCAGGCGATCGACACTGGGTGAACTGAGTTGGGACATCATCCGCTCCGAATCCCTCTAGTTCACAAATGCTGTCTCTCCGGGGTATCTTTTTATACATTTTTGGGCTTTGTTAATCTCATCCGTTTTTTAGCATATTGATGTATTTTTCTTGCCTTGCTGCTGACGACAGTTCCTGGAACAAGTAGATGTATATCTTTCGTTGCTGGTGATGCATATTATCGTATATGCATATTAAATGCATATTGCTGGAATAAGTTTTTGGCGACGCATATTATCTTATCATATATGCATATTGAGTGCATATAGCTGGAACCTTGCTAGACAAAAATCCCCCAGAATACTCTTCTTTGGGATGCATATGGAATGTACCTGCTGGGGTCCATTCAGACGAAAAATCCTTTGGAATGCATATTTTGGAGGCGGCTGCATGTCCTTGGTATCTGTAATTTTTCTCAGCTTTAGTAAAAATGCTGTAATCTTAATTTTTAGCACTAATTACTTTGCAATATATACTACAAGCTAACAAAAAACCCAAGCAACAAAGTAATGCCAGTCAGCAGCAGAATGGAGCGGGCCCAGGTGTGAGGCTTTGAACAAAACCCCTGCAAAAGCTCCCCCCTCCCCTGGACCCACCTTAAAATTACAGCAACCATTTCTGGGCATAAAGCAGATGGTCAGGAATAGAGTATCATAATAATATTGTCATCATTCTTTTTCAGACCAGATGTCTTCACCCCTGCTGGAGGTGGCATCTGGAATAGACATTTGGCAATAGCCACTGATGTCTCATGGATGTTCTGTTGATAGCCTTTATTTTTCTGGTTATCTTTGGGGTCACTCCCAATCTGTGGTATGTTAATCCCATCTCCATAGGGTGATAATATATCTCCTAAAAAACTAAAGAAAACTCATTTTCCCCAGGCAAAGTCAAGTTAAAAACTAACTAGAGAGATAAAATAAAATTTTTAAAGTTATATTGTTTCCAGCAATATCATCCCAAGACAAGCTCCTCATCACCAAGGGTAGATGCAACCTTTCTGTAAACAGGAGAGATACACTGTTAGGTGCAGGAGAAAACTCAAACTGAAATTCATATTTTTGAGAAATTCTTACAATTCATGACTGAAATATCAGAGTAGAATGACACAGCTGCCCATATATTCTGGTTAGTGTAATCCATCACTGGTGAGAAAAGGCTTACATTTTTACAGTATTGGCTCATATCCTCTGTGATTTCCTAGAAAGCAAAACCATTATCTGAAAGTATATAAATTTGTGTCACAAGTCTGTCTGTCTTCCATGCCCCCTCTTTCATGCTGCCTCAAAACTTTGGACTCTGACATGGTCTTGGTTTAAGACAATCCAAGGGGAACATTCTAAAATGAGTTCTCCCCCTTTGTTTCAAACCAATCCCTTTCCACCAATAAGAGGAAACAAAATATGAGTAGATATAAATGAAAAAATAACAGTTTACTAACAAGCCAAACAGCAGCCAGCAAAAAATAACAGTAAATAATTGCTAGATACAAAATTGCTAAATTAAATCTCCCAGACACCACGGGAACAAAAACGAAATTTAAAAAGGTGGAACATCCCTCCCTTCCAAGATTGCGGTCTTCACAGGTGACCATGTGACTCAAAGGACAAAGGGAACATGGTGTCAACCCTCCCTTCGCCCTTTATCTCTCTGGTGGTGGCAATTCCTCTGGGTGGCTGCAGACAGGTATTGCAAAATGCGCTCTGAAACAGATGGTTTTGATTGCAATGCAGCTTCTGCTCGCAGTGGTAGTGTTGCGAGCAGACGCAGGAAGAAACCAGAGACAACCCAGGAGATTCTGCCCGGGTGCCTCTGCTTTTAAAGGGCCTGGGACAACCCCGTTCCCCCACCCTGTTTCCATTTTCCACCTGCAGGGTATTAAAGAGACAGTAACAATTTTTGGGCACACAACAACATTTTGGGTTACCTACAACAGATGTGCATTACCCTGTGAGACACTCCTCTCACTATGCTGTGTTCCTGTTGTTTTTTTGTTAAATTTTAGCATACATGAAGGAAGAAAACTTGCCAAGAAACCATACCCGCATTTCTCAGAAAAGACTGATCACCTGTACCCTAGATGTAATTACATGAAAAATATTTATAAAAATATAGTATGTGAAAGGCTAATGTAGAGACACATTATTCACATTACCAACAAACAGCAGTATTTTTTAATTCTGTTTTTAAAAGGTTTAGATATTCCTCTGTGTTTATTTGAGGTTATATTTAAAGGAATAAATGCTTTTTGAGAAGCAATTTAGGCTATTTAGCAGTGAGACAGTAAAATGTTGAAATAAGCCAGGAAAACTGAGATAAGTTAAATGGAACATTTTAAAAAATTTATTATGAGTTACTTTTTCAAGCTCCTTCTGACTGATTTATACTCTGCTAATAAACATTTCATGTGATTAATTAGCAATTAATGCTTCATAACTTGCTAACAAAGAGTATAAGCTGTATATTGCTAACAAGGATTTGAAAGCACTGTGAACAGCCACTGTGATCATTCTGAGGTCTGCTAAGTTCAGATAAAGAGCCTAAAGCCCTGATTTATTTATTCATAGCCTCTACTTCAGAGGAGGAAAATAAAAAAAAATGGTGCAGGAAATAAAAAATAATGCAAAGCAATTCTTTGATAAAAGTTTTCACCACAGTTTGTAATGCAATTTCCAGATCAGGTAGTTATTATTTGATTCTATTAGGAATGCCATGTGTTGATTGTTACTGGGGGTGGATTGACGCTGAAGCTCTTTTCTTTTAGAGTTGTCTTCATTGTCCTTCCTAAGAACCTCTTTGTTGTTCAACCATGTGGTGAGAGATGCACAGTAAGAAAAGCGCTGAAACAAGATTTGCTCCTTAATGTTAACCAGATCAAATAGTAGCAGGCTGTTCCTGAAAAGATATGAGCCTCCTGTGACTTATTCCCAAGAGAGGCCTTACTAATATGGAACTCTTTAACTCTTGCAGCAGTATGGGAGTGATTCCCAGTCATGAGAGGCCGGCTAGGGCTCTTGTGATTGCATAGGGAGCTCTCCCTGTAGCAGATGATGATACCAAAGCATGAGCATGTCTAGTTACAGCTGAAGGAATTATTCATGTGGAAATAATGTACATTTGTGAATTTAATCTGATTTTCTTAATATTTTACCTTTTAGAACAGATAGTAATTTTTTCAAAGTTAGTTATTGCTCTAGTGTACGTTTTAAAAAGCTGCTCAGTTATTTTTCTTTCAGGTTTGCTAACCTTCAAGTTGAATATCTTTCTGTTGCATTCTGTGGTCACTCACTTGCCTATGCACAGACTATATTTTTTTAAAAATCAATTAAAAAATAAGTAGTTTATCTGGTCATGCAGCTTTTAAAAAGATTATTTGTAACGTAGTTTGAATAAATTATCAGTAGGAAAAATATACTCTATTTAATCTGGAAAGAGAAGTTTATCAAGCTGGATGTCTAATTAAGAGCTAAAAAGTTATGTCTCTGATCATAAGAGGAGCTTTTGTTTAATTGAGGCAATGGATCTAAGAGGTAGAACCAAGGTAGATTGTACTGTGGAGATTTTTACTTGGAAGTTGAGCACTTATCCTAAAAGAAGAGGTCATCACAAGCTGATAAAGGGAAAACTAGTTGAGAAGACAACTTCTTTGGAGAGAAAGGAAGAAGAGTTGGAGTAAGGACAGAGCATGAAAACAGACATTTTGTTAGTGCTGGTACAGAATAAAAGGTAAAACAAAGAATAAAAGTGAAAAATCTAAAGGAAATGTTTTAAGGGAAACTGATAGTGATAGTGGAGCTGTAGATGGAGAGAAAGGTGCAGAGAGCAGAGCTATACCTCCCTTGTCCATCTCTGATTAATGTCTGTATGCATGTTTAATTTCAGAGAGTGGCAGTTGCTTTCTCTGAGAAATGCTGTCTAGTTTCATTTTTTTCTCACATGATATACTTTAGGGGCTTGATTTTCACTCTACATAGGAGTATTTATAAGAGGACAGAAAATCCTGATGTGACCTTGTATACGACCTGTTTTTTGTTGATAAGACTTTTAACAAATCAAGCCATGATTCACAGGAACAATTTGTGTGCTGTACTGTTAAGGGCTCCTTGAAATCAAATTTTCTGAGCTAGCAAAGGTTACTTTGCTAAAACCCCAGTTGTCGTAATTTCCTTAAAGCCTGTTATAAGAGAAAATATTAATTTCCCAAGGATTTTTTGTATCAGGTTATGGTTGCCTTTATTTTTACAGTTGTCAGTCCTTTCTATGAGTGCTTCTATTGCTAGCATTTAACCAAATTTGTAACCAAGTGTGCCTGTGTGGTAAAAAAACCTCAGTGCAGTGATACCAAAACTATGTCTCTGAGAGCTGTATACCCATGTTTGCATGCCCACCAGAGCTGGAGAGGGATTTCATTAGTCAGGAGGGAGCTTCTGCTCTAGCGAAGTTACACAAACCCGCCCTAGTCTGATGTCTCTGTGCACCGCTACACTTACACTTTTTGATCAGCCATCTGGTATTCATTTAGCTGTTGTATCTGCCTCCTTCCTTTGCTGCAACAGCTTCCAATCCTGTAAGTCAAACAACAACTTTAGACATTTGACAGCAAGATAATTGAAATACCAAATTATAAGAATTTTTTTAAAAATTGATTTAATTTTTGATTTTAATTTTCTGCAGCAATCTGGTCTTTCCAACTGCAGAAATCAGGTTTTGGGGATTTATTTAATAAGAAAACCAAGGGCTCAGTTAATGGATGAGTATAAACTGGATGCTGCATATTTCTAGCAGTACAGCCAGTACCTTTTTTCAGGAAGAAAATGCTCTTATGTTCTTGACAAAAATCATTCTACCCTGTGGGTCACTGGTATGCCTACATGCATGCAGGCTCTCGATACATGTCTATCTTTGTGCTCCCCTATGCTATATTAAATACAACTAAGATGAAGGAAATCTTCAGCGCAGGCTTCCAGCTAAGCTCAGCTGCTCATAAGATTTCTTCCTGGCAGCATCCTCCTTCCCACAGCTTCCTCAAGCAGTGACAGTGAATGTCTTTCCATTTCCATACTCAGCCTTTTCCTGAGCTGGCAGTGAGGGGACTCACCTTGCCCAGGGACACGGTGAGTCAGCAGAACAGCTCAGTGCAGAGAAGCTGAATCAAAGCAGCAAACCCTGAGTGAGCATAGTTGTGAAAAAATGTTTGTTTACAAAAAGCCCTCTTATTTTTCAAGAAGGAAAAACAACTGAGCAGATACTTCACTCCAACAAAATTTATTTTTCGAGAGTACATTTGACTTACAAAAGTGGCAACATCTTCCTATCAGAGACTATATTATCATCTGGAAAGTGTTTATCTGATCTCTAAGGAAAAGATAAAGAAAATTAAGATACACTGTTCTGATACCAGCTCAGCCACTACAGATGTATCAGAAGACCCTTCTAACCTGAGGGCTACAAGCACAGTCCTGTAAATTACCTAATAAATGTTGAGAATACATAATAGAGGTTTCATTGTATGCCCAGATGTGTTTTCAGTTTTCCAGTAACATTTCTCCTGTATCTGTTTTTACACTCTACATGTGAAAAGCTCATAAATTTGTACTAATCTGGACCAGAAATAAATCCTAGAAATGGACAAGTCTTTCACCATACTTCTCAAGGGTAAACTGTCTCAATTTACAATTTAATAAAAGGCAAAACCAAACAGCAAAACAAAGCACAAAAACTTTCCTGTTCTAGTATCTTGATACACACAACCCAAACGGTAGGAATTAAATTCTTGTTGTCATATTAATTGATAATAAAATAGACTTTTCAAGCAGAATTTACATTTCTAAGTCTATGGGGAATTTTAATGTAAAATAAAATGTTGTTTCCTATTGGCACAGCGGTTTAACAAAATGAGGTATAATAATTGTATTTTAAGGGCCAACATTAGATACACTTCTTGAAAGGCACTGGAAATTGTTCTCCTAAGTAAGGAAGTCCCTATTTTAATGGGTTTTAATCACATGGAAGCTGCCCTTACTGACTCAAAAGTCAATTTAAACAACAGTGGACTTCAAAAATGCAAACCTTGTAGATAGGAAAGAAAATAATAATACCCGTCATTGAATAGGGGAATTCTGATTATCCTTAATTATGGACTCTTGCTCAGTTCCTTGTGTAGAATACTAAACTGTATGAAATCGGTTGACTGAACAGATTTGTTGTTCTCAAAAGAATTTCATCCCTGAATTACTCAGCTCTCACCTCAAATTATAGTTAAAATTTGTAGATATCACTGTAATAGCCTCTTTGTGCAGCATACAAAAATCAAGCTCTCTGTACGCCACAGAAGAAGATAAAAACACAGTAATAAAACAGTGTGAGTTGGTACTTCAGGAGAGTACCATATCCATCGTGTCTCTCTCACTTCATGGAAGTTGTTCTATCCTTGAAAGGTGCTTGACGGGTTTTTTTTGGACTGTGATTTGCTTGATATGTAACAGCATATTTATAGCTGATCTATGGTACACTATAGTACTTTGCAAAAAGAGAAAGGAGGAACTCTGGCTACAAAAGGGGTTCTAGGTCCTACAATCTTGGAAGAAATGACAGTGCTGTTGGTGAACATAGGGCAAGCTAGAGTTTTTCCTGCCCTGTCCCTTGCTATGTATAGGATACAATGTGTTCTCCTGACATGGACATGCCCTTACTCTCTTGAGGAATATCTATTTCCTTTAAGTTAGGTAATGTATAAAGTGAACTCTAAAGAGTTGAATGTTCATTACCTTTCATATCAGAGCTATTGCTAAGGCTCTTCAACTATTTGAAAGCTGTGTATGAGTTTCCAGATTTGTGATTTGGAATGATAAGGGGAAGAGGGAAGAAAATTCCTCAAATAATAAGTTTCTTGAAGGGAATGTTTAGAATGGCTCCATTATTTCAGATTAAGCCTTGTTAAAAATCTCTGTTCATGGACTATTCACTTTCTTCATGGCTGGTCATCTACAGTAAGTCTTACTGCAGTATGTTCTGAATTAAAACTGATAGAAAAATCCTTTTGAGGATAATTTATCTCATGACATAGAAAAGTGGCAAAAGATGTTACACCTTTTTGGACAGGGTAAAGGGTTCCAGTTTATCTGAAGGTGGGGTTTTTCGGTCCATAACTAGACATTAAGATATCTTGCAGTTTAATATCTAAGTATTTATTAATGCAACTCAACTTTAGGTCACTGAACTGTGGCCATGTAAGTGTCTAATTATGTTTCAGTCCTCATCTCTTTCTGTTGGTGTCTTTACTCTATTGGCATCTTTTTGTAATGTAAAATCTGCTCACAGCAGAAATAATTGCATTTAAATTTTCTGACAGTGATTGCATAGTTGTTTGGGCAGGAATTATGTAGGGGAAAGTGATAGAAAGTTAAAGCTCAACGTTTTATGGCATGTTGTGGAAAACATTTCATTCTTTCACTTGTGCAGTAATCTCTCCACTACTTCCTGGACTTTCTGTCCTGTACAAGGTAACACGGTAAATTCCCCTGCTGCTGCTTCAAATTTTTCTCTAAATTACCATGTCAGTGGAATTCCATTCATAGTCCTAATCTCTTTGATTACTTGATTGATTCCCTTCTGATATCCCTTAAATGTAATAGTGATGGCTTTCCAAGTTGCCCTGACATGGAGGTAAAGTTTTGCAGGGTCACCACAGTGCCTGAAATGCATTTGCTGACGTTTTGTGTTTTCTTTTAAGTTTAAACAGTATTCCTCAGAGGGTTTTTTCCATTTTGTGTTTTGGTTTGGGTTGGATTGTTTTTTTTGGTTTTTTTTGTTTTGTTTGTTTTTATTCTTTATTAGAACAAACAGACTCACTACTATGAAAAAAATATTCTCAGTTACTTTTTTCCTTCTGAAAGGTATATATTGACAAGAACTTCAAAGCATTATAGTGTTGAGTGTGCACTGCATACTAGGAAGGGGAGGTGTGGGATTGTTGGAAAAATCTGCTCTGACCAGAGACGAGCAGATTTCCTAGGCATTATCATATCCTTGAATAGGCCCAGCACTTCCAGCTACTTCTGAACAGAACAAGAGCCATCCTTAGGATGCAGGATAGCACAAGAGCCATTTCTGTCAAGAAAGAGCCCATCTGGGTGTCTGGGCTTAGGCTGACTCTGAGACAGGTAATTTAGTCTAGGTGCTCTGGATGTAGAGTGCTTGATTTTGGAACCCAAATTCTGCAGTAAATTGTTCTTATCTTCACACTTCTCAAAAGAAACAAGAAAGAAAAGAAAAGGACAAAGGGAAAAATGACACAAAAGAAGGGAAAAATGGGGGGGGAAGGGCACAGGGGGAAGGCAGCAGCCCTTGGTATCTCTTCTGTATTTCTGGTCTGAATTCATTCCACTGATTCTTTGTATGGATTTGGGTTATTAATACTTGACTGTGGGTGCTGTGATGAGGGGTCCTTCTCAGCAGGGTGAGGGGGAGCAGGTAGCAATGGGAAGGTCACTTGATGCTGTTATGTAAGGTGCTGAGTCCACAGCGATTTGTGCTCAGCAAAGCTGCCTCTGACGTATGTCATGTGAATGACGAGCCCAGAGTGGTGCCCGGTGCTGCCTGCAGCAGCAGCATAACCTTTTAGTGAAACCATCTGTGTTTTCTCTCTATGTGGGGAGCCTGCTGGACGTAGGAAGGTGGTTATATGAAGAAAAGAATTAAGCTTTTTGGTTGACCAAGCTTGACTTCTGTTAAGGATAATTGGTTTTTAGAAGGATACTGCTTTGAGCAGTATGTGTCTGTCTATCTATATGATTTCTGAGTACTCAAGCTGGATTCTTCCCTGTCTTTTTCCAGGGATTGAGAAATTCTTGCTCTGATCTGCAATTTTTAATAGATATCATATACTTTCAAATGCTGATTTCATATACTTTCAAATGCTGCTTTCATAGCTGGTAATGAAAAATACTCCTTGTCTATATTCATAAGGAGTATTACCACAGTATCACTGTGGTAAAACTGTCTATTTTTTCCTTTCCCAAACATGACCCTGAAATGTTTATATTTAAACCAGTGTTGTAATCCATGTACAGTGACTTCCCCTGAATTCTGCCACTGTGACACTGAGAGAGAGCTTCAGGCATTCACAGATGCATATTTATTCTGAAACAAAAGTATAAGTAGCTGAAGGTTAGAATGAGAAATTCTATATCAGCATGGTACTCTGAATCTGAAAAACTTGTTTTAAATAATATCATCTCATCCTAAATTCAGAGCAGCTTAGAAGCAGTTTAGTTAGTTATGGGAAGAGAAAGCATTAGGACTCATATTTGTAGCACTGTTAATCACAGTGACTTGCTCTTAATTACACAGTTTTATATTAATCACCAGCACTGCATTTATATTGTTTTATTGTCTGTGAGGACTGCAGTGTTTTATGCAGACACCATTTCAGGCACTGCTGAAATGCAGCTTCCTTTTGAAGAATCTGGCAAATGTATCACAGTCCATAGTAGTACTGACAGTGGCTGAGGGCAGGAAGAGATGAAAGGACAAAGTTAGGAAAGGTAGAGCAGAACTACTTGAACTGTTTTATTCTTACTGCTGTGAAAAATATGCTGTGAACAATACCTGAGATTAACAAGATTTAGCTTCTCCGCTTTTATAGAAAGACATCTCTGATGGCCTCCTAACAACCAGCTGAGGTGCTGAGATTAATTTAAATTTGGGGAAGTAATGGCATCTACTGAACAGCTAACATGATTTCTTGCAGCATCCAGAATTTCCATTGTAATTTCCAGTCTTAGTAAGTATCTTGTTCATAAAATTCCTCTCCCATGGAAAATAACAAAATTAAGGTTATAAAAAGACACAAAGCTATGAGTAATAGCTCTGTCCTGTGATTACTTTGCATTGTATGAGTTTTTGTTGTAGAGCCATGGGTTTTTATAAAGAGGAGTATGGGGGTAACTAGGCAAGGACTAAGCTCAGAGGAAGAGTGTCATTATTCAGGCAACCTTTCCTTTAGGGGGCATATTTTCATCTTTAGTTGCCTTAATACTGTCATGGTTTAGGAATATTTCACATAATCACCTGCCCTTATTTTCATTTATTTGCCTGCAGGCCTATAGGAGTCATAGCAGTCAAGTGCATTGCATGGATTACATTAGTGTGAGTCACATTGAAATTACAGTGGAGGGGGCATAAATAGACATGGAGTACTGATATAAAAGTCTTGCCTAAAGCTTTATCACTCAGCAGCATGAAGTCTAAAAGAAGCATCAGATTTTAATGTGTGTTTGTATCTTATATCACAAAAGATTTGATCATAAATCAATGTAAGGTTTCTGTCTCCTAGCTCTGGGATTATTATTAAGAATTAGGAAATTTCATCTCTAAAATTACACTTACTAACAGCTGATTCCTTCAGTTTATAATGTGTATTAAATAAAGCTTTTCTCACATTCTAATTTATTAATGGAGTCAGAAGAGGCTTTTGTTTGGTACTTGATGAAATTACGTTTCCTTAATGCCATAGTTCAGATTTCAGTATGAATGGAGTTCTTAGCATTGTAAAAGGAAATGTCAGTCTCCTTTTCTCCAGGCTAAATAACCCCAGCGTCCCCAGCCACTCCTCATATGACTTACTCTCTAGACCCTTCATCAGCTCCATTGCCTTTCTCTGGACTCACTACAGCACCTCAATGTCTTTCTTGAAGTGAGAGGCCCAGAACTGGACACAGCACTTTAGGTGGAGCCTCACCAGTGATGAGTACAGGGGGGCAATCACTGCCCTGGTCCTGCTGGCCACACTTTCTGATACAGATCAGGATGTCATTGGCCTTCTTGCTCATCTGGGCACTCTGCTGGCTCACGTTCAGTTGCTGTCAACCAGAGGGCCCCAAGTCCTTTCCCTCTGGGCAGCTGTCCAACCACTCTGTCCCCAACCTGTAGTGCTGCAGGGGGTTGTGGCCAAAGTGCAGGACCCAGCACTTGGCCTTGTTGAGCCTCATATTGTTGGATTCAGCCCATGTATCCATCTTGTCCAGGTCCCTCTGCAGATCAGCAGATCAACACTCCTGCCCAGTTTAGTGTCCTCTGCGAATTTGCTGAGGGTGCACTCAATCCCCTGATCCAAATCATCCATAAAGATATTAAACACAATTGGCCTGAATACTGTGCCTTCGGGAGCCCCACTAGTGACCAGCTGCCATCTGGGTGTCGCACCATTCACCACCACTTTCTGTGCCCAGCCATCCAGACACTTCTTAACCCAGCAATGCATGCACCTGCCCAAGCCCCAGTCTGCCAGCTCTTCGAGGAGAATGCTGTGGGAGACAGTATCAAAGGCTTTGCTGAAGTCCAGGTCCATCTACAGCCTTTCCTTCATCCACCAGGCAGGTTGGTCACAAATGGAGATCAGGTTGGTTAGGCAGGACCTGCCTTTCCTACAGCTGTGCTAAGTTGGCCTGATCCCCTGGTTGTCCTGCACGTACAGTGTGGTCACACTCAAGATCTGTTCCATAACCTTCCCAGACACCAAGGGCAGGCTGACAGGCCTGTAGTTCCCTGGATCCTCCTTCCAACTCTTCTTTTAGATGGGCATCACATTGGTTAACCTCCAATCATCTGGAACCTCCCTGGTTAGCCAGGAATGATGACAAATGTTGGAGAGTGTCTTGGCAAGCTCTTCAGTATCTGTCAGCTCCTTCAGTGTCTTCAGGTGGATTTCATCCAGCCCTGTAGACTTGTGAGTGTCTAAGTAGCACATAAGGTCACTTCACTAATTCCTTCTGGATTACAGGGGCTCTATTATGCTCCCTGTCTACTAGCTCAGGGAGCTGGCTGATAACCCATCTATCTGTTGAAGACAGAGTCAAAGGAAGCATTAAGTGCTCAGCCTTATCCTTGGTTACAGTGCTCCCCTTTGGATCCAGTAATGCGTGGAGATTTTCCTTGGCCATCATTTTGTTGTTAATGCATTTTAAAAACCCACTTTTTATTGTCTGTCACAGTGGTGGCCAGATTGAGTTCTAATTGAGCTTTCACCTTTCTAATTTCCTCTCTACATGATGTAATGACATCCTTGTACACTTCCTGAGCTTGCCTGCCCTTTCTTGGGATAAATTCTCTTCTTTTTTCTGAGTTCTAGCAAAAGCTTCCTGTTCAGGCAGGCCAGTCTTCCCTGAGAGCTTGCCTTTTGGCACATAGGGATGGCTTGCTCCTGCACCTCTACAATTTTCTTCTTAAAGTATGTCCAGCCTTCCCGGATCCCTTTGTTTTTAAAGGCTGTTTCACTGGGGAACCTCCAAACCAGTGCCCTGAACAGGCTGAAGTCCACCCTCTGGAAGACCAAGAGAGAGATTTTGTTGACCCCCTTCCTTACTTCACTGAGAATTCAAAACTGTCATTTCATGGTCACTGTGCCCAAGATACCTCCAACCACCACATTTGTCGCCAGCCATCTTCTCTGGTCTAACAGAGCCCCATCCCTTGTTAGGCTCACTTACCAGGCTCTGCCAGGAAGTTATCTTCCACACACTCCACGAACTTTTTGCAACCTCCCAAAAAAACTAGGGCTAGTGATAGTGAAACCTCAGCCAGCTGTGTATAAAATGCTTCATCTGCCTCTTCATCCTGTTTGGGTGGTCTATAACAGACTCCCATCAGGATGTCTGCCTTGCTGGACTTCTCCCTGATTCTTACCCATGGACACTCAATATTACCCTCACTATCCTTGAGCTCTGTCCAGTCAAAACTCTCCCTAATGTACAGAGCTACCCACCTTTCCTTCCTTGCTTGTCTGTTCCTAAGAGTTTATAACCATCCATTGCAGCACTCCAGTCCATGCCTTGTGATTACAGAGGGCATCGCACATGCACGGTCAGAGCAGGGGTGGTCCTAACAGCTTGATCTAGAACAGGGATTTGCGGTAAAGTATACAAGTGGACTGTTTAATATTGAACTGCTCCTGTGACAGGAAATCGGTGTGGTGGCCCCATTCTAAAGATCACAAACTTTTAGCTATCTAAATTGCCTGTTGTTTGCTGAGAAGAAAAGACACAGTCTTTGCAGAAAGGCAGCAGATGCTGCTTGTTTTGAAGGAAATTGGGTGGCAGGGTACTGCTACAATAGTTTTCATTTCATGAGAAAGTAATGGATTATAATTTGAGAAAATCTAATCCAACGCTAACAACTTTGCACCTTTTCCCCATGGGGAAAGAGCTGGTCTGAAAGCTTTTTGAGATCTCTCATCCATGATCTCAAAAAGTTTACATCCCATCCAGAGTGTAAACTGCCTCCAGAGTAGGCAACTGTATCACTGCAAATAGCTGGAGGGTCTTTTTTATCTCCCACAAGCAGTATTTGGCAAAGAATATGCCATGGTCCCATTGATCAATGGATTGGGGAGGCCTTTAAAGAATTTTGTTTCTAAAATTCATAGATCTAGGTGCCGTTCTTGGGTTTTTTTTCCTCCTATGGTCCTCACAGACTACTGCAGTTATTTTAGCTTTCTCAGCATTGGGAAAATTTAATAGACTGCATCTTATAGTGTGTAATGTAATAATCAGAGATAAATTATAAGAGATGCAAACTATTGACCAACTTCTGCAACTTCTAGATGTCAGCTATTATGAGACCTTTTGCTGTGGAATGCATTAAATCTTTCTATTAGATTATTGCATTAATATTATGGTAGATAAGAGGATCCTGAAAACAATCATCTATTTTCCTGGAAACCTGGAAATCAGAACTTTCTTCAGCAACAGGGATGTACTGAGAGACTCAGACTGAAGTACAAGTATTTCTTAGTAGCTGGCTCAAGAAGGGGTCTATAATTATATAGAATTATAATATAGGAGTTCTTTCCTATATTATAAAAATTTGGCATCATGGGCAGATACACATGGGTTTGCATGCCATGGAGCATGGTACCTCTCCTTCCTTTTCAGCCTTTGTGTAGCCATCCCTTCTGCATTCCTCAGCAGCCAGCCATCAATACGTTCTGCTATGAAAAGCTGCATTTCAAAGGACAGATCTAATGTTTGACTGTATTATATGCCATGCTGCCTGAAGTTTGGTGCCATCCAGATATTTTAGATAAACTGAGACTGACTTGATAGTTGTCTTTACCTTGGTATTTAAAAACAGTTCATCAAAATTCTCACAAGTCCTCTTGATACTATGCTTCATAGCACCTGGTTAACAGAGTAAAATACCAGATAAAGACAGCAATTCTATTGGTTATAAAGGGTGATGCTTCCATCAAAGCTGAAGGGGACCTCTAGAGAGGTAGTGCAAACACATTTTGGGGTGCAAACTGGAAAGCTTTCTGTACCATGTAGGCAGGCAAAAGAGGGACAGTCACAGTGTAGATCACGCTACAGTGTTACTGTAGAGTTACACTGATCTTCTTCCAGTTTGTGTTCTGCAGGTTTTAGAAGGAAGTGTCCTCCCTTTTGTATAAAGTTGTTCATTTTTCTCTTAACTTTCAACAGCATAAGGCATCTGATAATCAGAATATTCACCCTGAGTGTGAATGCTTACTTAGTGTAAGACTGGATTTTCCAGTAGCCAGCCTACGAGACTGGCAGATTTTGATTCTGCTGCATGTGGGCCAAGGCCTAAACACCATAATATACTTCCCCCTACATGATTAATCCCATTGACTTTGAAGGAATCTACATCATTAAAATTCTGATCTTCCTTGGTCAAGAGAATCCTGAAGCTGCCCAAGAAATATCTCCAGACAGACAGTTTATCCCTGAAACTTCAGTTATTTTATTAAACAAGCTTCTGTGCTATTACAATGCATGAAGACACCTTTGTTAGTCAGAGACAATGTCTCTATATATTTGAGTAACAAAACCAGTATGTTTTTAAAGTCACCTAAGAACATCACAAGGTTCCTAGTACTCCTGTCTAACACTCTTCAGTACCTGTGGGGTACTTCTGTATTCCTAGAAAAACTCATTTATATTCATATAAATGAACAAAATGTTATGACTGTGGTGCTCTTCTAATGTTTTATTAGCTGCCAGAATTTAAATTTATGCCTACCGTTCTACTTGCCTTTTAAAGTCATTATTGTTCATTATGTGAAAAGCATCTTTTATGAAAGTATTTAATAAAAATCACTTAATACATGTCTTTGTTCAGAAATTACTTGCTGCAGAAGCTATTTTACACAGCTGAAAGTTTCAGGGACAAAGGAAAAAAAATAAAATCAGTCTTTACACTTGGAGAATGTTTTCCTGTAAGCTTTGATGACATTATTTTTGCACAAGTATCTTTATATTTTAACTTTTTGCTACATGAAATATGACAGCTTGAGTAGGTATGATAGACAATATTAAGTAATAGTTGCCATATGTATCTGTTTATTTTTGGGAGTGATAGAGAAACTAATCCTGCTCATCTTTCTTACACATTCAGATCCACAAATCTAATTACTTGAGTGAAACAGATGAGATGTGGACCTTTTTATATATCTGTACTTTGTTATATGTGCTTGTTTAGTTCCTTATGTTGCTCAGTAGTTGTTTAGGCACAGTGTTGATGCACAACATCTACTTGTTCAGATTAAAGCTGTCCTTTGGGCTTAATGCAAGATTCATTATAGGCTGGCACAGCTCCTTAATGAATTCCTGTGCCTCAGTTTTCTCCTCCTAGAAAGTAAGCTGTTATAATCCAATCCTGAAGTGATTTTTAAAGGTGCTTGGAAGGTAGTTATTAACTGTGGTGATCGAGGGGGATAGGAGTATTTAGACTGACAGTACATTTGAGGTCCAAACATAATGATACACTGAGGAATGTGAAACTTTTTAATAAGAAATATGCAGTGTTTTTTTCCATAGGATTTAGTCCTGAATATCAAACTTCCGTAGTTTAATTCTTTTTCAGGTCAGGCTCCATTTTCTGATCCATTTTGACATGTAAGCTGATTTTTAGTGCTTAACACATTTCTTTCTACCACTGATATTAAAATGTATCAAGTGGTTTTAGACATATTATTATAAGAGAAGCTGGAAAGAGTCTAGAGAAAAGCCATGAAAAGAGTTGAACATTAGAAAACTTGATCACAATGGAAGGTTAAAGTCAGAGCATTTAGCTTGTGTAGAAAAGTATAGACTGAAGACAAGGACGACAACACTCTTTAAAAGAGAATGTGGTAATTTTTTTTTCCATTTCTGCCACTGGATGCAGGACACCAGAACAAGAGAAAGACTAGAATTGTTTGCCACTCTCCCGTGCTGTTCCATGACACTAAATCAACTTAGTGTTCTCTTCTCGACAGCTGAATTCAGCTATGTACCATATTCCCAGTGCCTTTCATAGTCTCTAGCATGTGCCAGTTTCCTGAGGAAGACATTCTTTCCATTTGATATGTGGTGAGAGATTTCTGTTGAGCTGTTCATTGAAGCATGGCTTCAGCCTCAGTGGAAAGAGTGTCCTTCTGAAGAATAGAACAGGCCTTGCAGCACCAGACTTGCTGATGAGGGTCGTTACGGCTGTCTTTGCTGCTGCTGTCTCTCCAGCATGCCGTGGTGATAACAGGTTAAAAGGCCACAGCATCCCAGTGTTACTTTATTTTCTCTCAATTATGGAAGTGCTGTTTTCTAAATCTCCTTACACCTAACTGATAAAATATTGTGATATTTTTTCTTACTTGTCCTAATCCTCTTTCTGTCTTGAAAATGTTTTTTATCCTCAACCTGAATTTTTCTGCTTGTTAATCTTGCTCTCACTGTGATATATTCCTCTGACTTGGTGTTTGTCTTAATAATGACCATTAAAAGGCTTTAGAATGTTGCTCCAGATGAACAGTATCCTCAGAAGAACATTGCTTCTCTTGCAAGTAAAATAATGTTCCTCCTACCATTTATTTTCCATCATTGGCAGATAGGCTCCTTTTCTGGACATCTTTTTGCCTGGAAAGTGTGACGGTTAGAGAGCTCTTAAACGCGTTGTTTTCACAGCAGCACGTTGAGTAGAAGAGGATTTATGTTTCCTCAGCAAAGAAAAGACTTCTCTGAAGAGGGACCCTACATGTACTCTGCATGCTGCTGATCTGAGCAACACACCTACTTGCACATTCAGCAGCTCTGAGGACTAATTTTGGAATTTCATCCCCCAAGTTCCATGGGAGAGGATTAAGCCCTACTTGTATAAAATGTCTCGAGTGTCAAAGCTGGAGCACTGGCACCACCACTGCTGGTAGTCCTTGATGATCTCAGTGTCAGTTCAGTGGTTTTTTGCTTTTCAGTAACTAAAAGGCCATGTCCTGGGGCAAGCATGAAGAAATGCTACACATAACTCCTGAGAACAGGCAAGCTTTTCCTTAGTAGCCCTTAACAAGAAAAACAGAAATAGGCTATGTTAGCTGAGCAGCCTTAGAATACTTTAATGTTACGAGGTTTGATCTTCAGTAATGCAAAAATGCTGCATAATTGTGAAAAGCAATGAGAAGGAAATACAGTAACTTTCTTCAGAAATATCTGACTAGCACATAATACTAGTCATATTATGCCAGTTTAATTTTTTCTTTATAAAGATTTTCTTGGGAAATTTGTGATTGTTAGGAGATTATGCCTTCACAAATTCTTCCAATAAGTCTGAAATAAATCTCTTTTGGATTAATAAATTCCGACAAAGTTATTTTAAAAAAAGAAAGATAGGCCTGGCTGGCTTCAAATATTTGCCAAGTTTTTAGATTTGCTGAACCAAGTAGATATTCTCTAGCTAAATTTTCATACTTTTGGGAGCTCAATTTTTTGAAAAAAAACAAACTTATTTATCATTCCTTCTAGAGAAGAATGAATTTACCTGGAAGCGTTACATCAGTGTCACTGTCTTCCTCCAGATGAGGAGAGAGGAGGGAGGTTTCTACCATCCCGGTGGTAAAAAGTACCTCCTCAGCAACTGTTGCCATGTCAGGCACATCACTGATATTTAGTGTGCAATATTTTCATGACGTGTGAAGAAACAGTAAATTCCTCCACAGATGAACATCAATCTGGAAAATGTTTTGCAGAGAACTAGACAGAGTTATCTTCATGCACTGCGTTGCTATGTGTGGCATGACATGAGACTGTCTTAACAGGTGGTGAAATATTTTGTTGGCAAGCTACCAAACCATGCCAGAAACTTCTAGTTTTGCTTCCCTAGGGCTCCATTATATCAATTCTGTAATGAAGGTTGACCTGAGTCTGCAGAGAGAAATTCCATCTTTGCTGGACATGAAGGAGCCTCAGGGTGGGCAGCATCTGCACCTCAGCACATGTTGGATCAAATGTGGGTGTCTTTTTCTGGCCTCAGCCAGTTCCTTTCCAAGAAGTATCTGTGGAAATGTCACAGACCAGACTGAGGAGGCAGTCAAGAGTAGGCTTCTGTATTGCTACTTTGAACATATGGACTAATTTAGAGGCCAAACTGATAAGACAGAAAAACACTAGTATCTTGTATTGTAGATATAGTGATGTCAGTGGAAGGAAAATAATTTAACCTGTTAGCTTGTTGACGCTGAGAGATGAAAAATAAGTAAGCTCCATTTATCACCCATGTAATGAATGGCTGTAATCTTGTCTCTATTTGGCATCATGTCTGCACAGTTACTGATGTAAATGTAATATTTTGTTTAAGGATGTGGATTATAATCTCACAAGCAATCATTAGAAAAATGTATGAAATCAAAATATGTCTTTTATAATTTTTTTTCTTCCCAGTAACTCTGACAATTTCTTTAAAAGCTTTTATGTGGTTCTTCCTCCACATTGAAGGAATTGCTTTCATTCACAAATTACCTCTGTCTGCCTTCTGTGATGAGAAGTAACCTAGAGATACCTATAATGCTATCAAATGAGACTTTACCAACTTCATATCATTCTACTGAAAGGACATATTTTGCCACTAATGCTCTTTATCTACTTAATGCCAAAATCCATCTATTTTATTCAAAATTGCTTCTGTTTGGTTTTAATCAAGACCAATAGGAAAAATTATCACTGATCTCAGAACTGCGAAAATCAGATACAGCAGTGGGAATATAAGGGGAAATAGCCTGAAAAGCATCACTAATGAATGTGAAATCCTAGTTACCTTAAATTCGGTGATCCACTGAAATCGTAACATCAAAGCTGAATGAAGAAGATTCTGCTATACGTATCCTGTGGAACTAGACAGTGGGAGAATGCGTGTGCACTTCAAGGTCTGTTATATTGAGTGAGATCTTTAGATTTGGCCATGTGACTGAAAAACTTTTTGTTCGAACATGGTTTTTTGCTGATTTTTTGTTTGTTTGTTTTTGGGTTTTTTTTTTTTGGAGTGCCAGCAGCATATTTGCTGTGATAAGTCCAGAGATACAGTCTGTAAACAGTCTGTAACGGACAAAGTTGTCTTTTTCCAGGTAGAATTTAAATGTTTGATTAATAAATTAAACTGTGGTAGCTACAGAGAAATTAGAAATTTATATTTGATACCTCTCTTTCTTCAATCAGAATTTTTAAATTAAATTTAAAGTTAACACATTGTTAGGTATCCCTGCTGAGGAATTTGGTACGATAAATTATCTTAGTTTACTTCTCTGCAAGTATGAGCTTTAGTGAGTCTTCTGTACAGGAGACTTAATTGTTTATTGCGTTGTGGCTGCTTCCAGCTTAAAAAGATTTTTGTGCTAAATGTATTTCTGTGTGATTTTAATGTTCCTCTGACAAGATCTCAGAAGCTAATTTTTAAGAAGTTCCATATTGGAAATTACTCTATTTTTAAATAACAATCCAAGTTTAATTTGAATAGTTTAAAATTTAAGTTTTGCCAATGGCAATGGCTTTGTATTTGATTCTGTGCTTTTTTTTCCTTGGAAGAAAGGAATTTTTGTGGAATTTATTGTTGAAGAAAGTTTTTCTGGTGGCTGCTTAAGCCTTTTTTTTCCTCATTTTTAAGGACTAGGAGTATCAAGTAAAGAGACAGCAAAAGAGCTAGCTGGCCACCAGGTGAATACAGACATCAGAAATTAAGTTATTCATTTTGGGTTTTTGGTAGGCTGTTCAAACAACTGGATAGAATAGTCCCCTTGTCTTCAGTGCTGTAAAGGGCGAAGGGCCAGATAATCTCTTCCTTTGAAAAGCTTGCAGCCCAAAAGTTGTTAGAATATCAGCTAAGTGAAGTTGTCACATGAACAAACCCCTATCAAGGCAGTAGATAAAATATTTCTTCTATAGTTGCTGTTTTTTGGAGGGAGCAGTTTTAAGGAAAATGTCTGCTCAACAGTAAGGATAGAGGACAAACCAAAGGGTAGTAAGAAAGTCGAGGAACTGGTAAGAGGGAGATAAGAAGTAATGAGGAGAGTGTGAACCTGAGTGTACAGCTACTTTCCAGAAGGCTGACACACTGGTCACTATTAGAAAGCTATCCCGGTGCTTTTTGGCTACATGAGTAAGTATAGGCAGAAATAACAGATTACAGGATTTTTTTTTTATTTTTAATTCAGCAGAGTAATGTTTTGTTTTATTTGGGATGCAGTGAAGGACATAGAACTTCAGCCGAGGATATCATTGCTAATTATTCAGTCAGTTAAATTTAGACCTTGTTCAATCAAAAGAAGTAATCAATCTTTTCAAGAAGTATGAGAGGAGCAATAGCCAGAGAAGGGCAAAGAGATTCTTTTCAGTTCTTTGAGATGTCTTTTTGTCTCATTCTTTCTCATCAGTATAGCTTTAGTGCAGACACTCTGAACACAGCAGGTTTCTGTACCCCTATTCCCAGGAGGATGTCCCAGAGGTTAAGATGCTAGTCTTGAATAATCAGATTTTGGCTAATTATTACCATTCTCTGAATTTGATGTAGAAGTTACTTGCCTTTCCTGTACCTTTTTTGCCCAATGGTAAAGTGAGCAAAAAATGAACCGTTACTGTATTAAGGAATTCTGTAAGGAAACAGAAAACTCAAAAGTTTGAGGATTGTAGGTGTTGCTATGCTATTAATAGTTCAGTTCAGCAGCCCACACATAGGCTGCTTGAGTTGTATCCTGCCTTGCCTCAAGCTGCCATCCTATGTCATGTTTTCCACCTGCACAGAAGTGTTTGAGACATCCTGTGTGATCTGAGATGACTGTGGGAAGGCGAATGAATCAAATGCATGGTTTCTCCAAGTTGATTCTTTGTTTTTAGATTGGTCCCTATTCGCTCATAATGGTTTGTCTCCCTCCTAATTCTTTCTTTGTTTTCTTACTCTTTTTCTCTATATATCTTGATCTATGTTGTTTATTGTTTCTTTCCATTTTTTTTCCTGTTTAAGCTACGTTCTGTGAAAATAATCCACCATGCACTGTTCCAGCATCTCTGCCTTGATGCTGTCCTCTATCATACAGGCTAGTCTCACACACAGTAACACAGTCTAGGGAACAGCTTCTTTATTTTTTGAAGCTGTACCAGGTTTTCACATCCAGTGGGGATAAGCACCTTTCAGAATACAGAGAGAGAGTGTTTGATGAGCCACCTTATCATGTGGGAGAGCCCCATAGCCTCAAGTCTTGTGAAGTTCCTAAGCAAAAACCAGAAGTCCCTAGCAGTACACTGACATAGCTGTTAGTATTCCTTCCCTTCTCATGAGGCCTTTGTAAACTTGAAAGCACATCCTTCAGTTTCCTTATATTTCTACTGCCCAGCTGAGTTTTACTGCTGGACCTCTTAGGGTCACACTGACTGCAGAACAGTAACCACCTGCTATTGTGTTAAGTTTTGCAATGGTGCATACTTCCAGTCAATGAAATTTGTTGGATGTTGCAAAGAAAAGGGTGAGCAAAGGTCTGCCTAGATATTGTGGTACACTGCAGTATGCAGGTCAGTGTCCTCTGTAAAGTACTTTCTGGTTTTAGCCAAATGACCAAGGACTAAGGTAGAAATCTGTGGCTTCATACTGAAAGCAATCATAATCTTGTTTATTTTGTGGATATCGTTAGAGCATTTTTACATTAGCTGGGCAATGATGAACAATTGGATTCTGTGATTTGCAGAAAGGTTACTATGATCGTCTCTTATCACATAATGTTCACTTTTGTCATTTAGGCTGCATTTCCCTCTTGCAATTTTGATTAAGAGAATGTAGTTTATCATAGTGGTTTATGCTTGTCTGGATATTATTCAGTACTATTCTCATTTGTAAAGCAAACTGTTCCCATGCATCATGGTATTTTACAATACTCAAAGCACCAGCAAGCAAAAGCTTACAAAAATTTAACAAAAGGAAAGTGTTTATAAGAGAAGTGCACATTTATGCTTCTTTAAGCAGTGAATAACTTATCAGAGCTTCACAAGCAGCAGGACAGTCCATCAATAAGGAAAATCCATTTGGTCTATAAAATATAAAGAGACAACATCAAAAATTCATTGAAGTTCAGTTTTAGTGGTTGAAAGAGGGTTCTGAAGTAGCATCACTGCACACATGTATCTTCCCTAGTCATCTTCTCTTGAGGGGGTTTGGAGGGAAGTTAGTTAGTGGTTAGGTCCAAATTATATGAACAGTTAGTCTGACCTGTAGATGACCTGAGCTAAGTTTAGTCATTTTATAAGATCAGTAGCAGAAACCACCACCTCACAAACAATTGCTTATAAGTGAAGAGCTTTATTTTAATGTCTTTCTGTGTTTTCTGTGGTAAAAATCTCCTAGGAAAATGCTCAGTTTTCTGTATTAATCAGGTTTTCAGGCTTCTGACAGTCTGTCAATAGCAAAGTGATTTTTTTCCCACAACCTGCAGCAGATATTAATGAGAACAGAGGCTTCAGCAAACATTTGTCCCTGTCAGCTGTTGTTTCTGCAGAAATGCAATGGTCAAGTAGCAGTAGGAGTACAAGGGCAAGGCTGAGTTCTTGGAAAGTGTATGACTGTATTGCATGGATAGTATGAAATTCAGTCAGTTGCTTAGAAAAGAAGTAATTGAGCCTGTTGCACTAGAGCTATGCTAAGATCAGAATATTTATAGCAGAATTGAAACTGAGCAATACACTGCTTTTTCAGAGATAGTAATCTTAACTCTGTCATAAAATGGTAATTTATACTTACTCTGTGTGTTCAGCATTACAGAAAAAATAAACAGTTTTTAAAAAATCTTATATTTATTATTTTTCTAATTATGAAAATCCACCTAATTTTTAATCCTACAATGTAACAATACTGGAAAATATCTGACTGTCTGTCTTCTTTTACTGACCATATTTTGAGTGAAATCGCAAGTGCTGAAGTGAAATTGAGGCAGGAGAAGACTACAGACTTTGGCATCATGACAGAAAAGGATTGGGTTTGTTATTAAATGCCACGCAAGTAGATCTTGAGTAGTTAGATATGAATGTTACCTCTTTGGAGAGGGCACTTTCTATTAGCTGGACTAAACAAATAGGTCCATAAGCCTTATGCTTACATATGTGTAATCCACTGTACTGTCTCTTCCTGCCGTTCTTCGCAGAACAGTTAAGCAGCACCCTTGTAATGATTTTCCCTCTGTTTTCACTTCAGCAGCCCATGTGCTAACAGGGAGGAGGTGGGAATCTCATGTGACTTCAAAGACTTGAGTATTCCATTTCTTGTGCTTAACACCCTGCTGTCATGGTTGAGTGAGAGTTAGTTTGTAAGTTTTGAAATTAATTCTATACCAGGCTTTATACTTTAATATGTTGTCTTCCTAGCTAGTTTTTATTTCTGAAACAAACAGGTTGCTTAAACTTTTCTCCTACACTTCTCAAATACTAGCTGGATATCATGAACCATTCTTAACCTTTCTACTTCAACACTTTTTAGTGATTTTATGGTATTGGATGCTTTGTATAACATCCCATCACAGGAAAAAAATCATCTTTTTAAACGTGGAGGTGCTTGTGTGTATTTTTTTTGGTGGGGGGAATTACTGTCAGGCTCTGGTAAGCTTGGGGCCATGTATGTTTGCTTTATGAGTTGGCATATACTACTAACTGGTTAAGTTAAAATACAGTCACATTTACTTTGAACTTAACCCATTTTGTTTCTCTTTTTTTTATCTCAGATATACATTGTTGTGTATCATAAGAAGCTTCTTTCAAAGCTTCTGTTTTATATTGGCCAAATACTTATTTAAATTTTGTGAGTATTTGCTGATATCCATATGATGTTTTGTGTAAGGGTAACTCTAAAATTATTTCTCCTGAATGGCTGGCTTTCATTTTAGCCAGTTTCTGTCCAGAAGTACCATCATGAAACTCCTTTGAAAAGCAGCACATATTAGTCATGCAGCCCTAGTATTTCTTTTACAGGTTGTAGAAGAGTATGGTTTTAGGCACAAAAAAATACTGTGGAATGGTGTTGTAAAAGGATTGTGGAACAGTGTTATAGACACAAGAGTCTGCATTTCTTGAGATCCAGAGCACTTTACTGTTCTCAAAAAAATTTGGACAGGGGTTCTATGACAATGGTTTTAAACTCTCATGAGAGTGTTTTTTTTGTTTTTCACACTTGCGGTTATTCTGTTATACCCCTAAATTGTGCTACTTTTAGCAAGTTAGATTAGCTCAATTTTTAAAATATTTTAATGGTCCTGTGAATTTCTGATAAAGTCTTCTCCTGGGTAGCCCCATCTGAGCAGTCTTCCCACCCTGAGCTGTTTTGAACATGTTGGTTGTTCTTTAAGAATACTGATGTGTGACTGGGGATGATGCATGTTAGGATGTCTGATGAGGTCAATTCCTGTCCACTCTGCTGCTGCTGCTCTGCAGGATGCTGAGCTACTCTTGAGGCAGCTCCTGGGTGACCACAGCTTACCTCAGAGAATCAGTTTTAGGGTTGTCGGGTTTTTTAAATTTTTTTTCTTCCCTTAAATTGCCATAGTTTTGAGAACATTTTTAGGAGAGGATGGCTAGGCCTGTCAGGTTGGTAGTCTCAGTAGGTGGTATAACACTGTCATTCTTGCCTCAAGACAAGAGTTTTCAGTGTAATCAAGCTTTCTCAAGCTAATCTGAAGTTTATTTTATTCTATTTGTTTCTTTTCTTTGGTATGTTACAAGCACTTAATAACATTCACATAATAATAATTCTAAAATTGCTCATTTGAATTCAAGATCCTAATGAAACTGAATGTATTGTGTTAAATAATTATGGTAAATAAAGGCACTTAGAAGACTAAAGGCAAATTGTTTAGTCTCATATCCTCTTCAAATTTTATTGAAGATGCAGCATGCCCAAATGGAAATAATCTTGATGACATTTCTAAAATATATCAGACATGCTTGATGTTCTTACTCAAATTTTATGTTTGTGTAGAATCTGCCATATGTTATGTCAGTACCATATTGCCTGACAATCCCTCTCTACATGTATTTACTTGACAGTATCTAAGTTTACCATTGTATCAAATTTAGCTTTTACTTCATTCTCAATGCTAATCGGACTTAACTATTTAGTTCATATATTCTTAGCAACATGCTGGGTCAACACTGATACTCATTTTAGATACTATTTTTAAATCTTTCTATGTCATTTTAAGAGGAAGCTGAGTGGTGGCTGATTTAGTTTAATTATATGAAATGGTATCTTTTATCCTGTTTTTTTAATAGGGTGAAATCAACTATTTTATATTGTCTTCAGAAGATTACAAAAAAAATGAGTATAGAACATTTATTGAGATACAGTTCAAGTCCGTTTCTTTAACTTTTAAGATTTATTTTATTGTAAATGAGACAGACTGTTCATACGCATTGATAGATGTTCTCAAACCTAACCTCAAATGTTATTTTGTTATTTCTCTGTATGGGCATGCTAAGAAAAAAAAAAAAAAAGCTAGCCACCTGCCTTCTCTAAGCTCTGGACTCAATCAAGCCCAACAGGCCACCAAATGCTCAACATCTTTGGCTCCTCTGCTCTTTTTTTCCCCCTAAGAACCTGAATTCAAATCCATAATATGGATGACTTACCACATGGACCTAAAATGAAATATTAGCCACTTATCAGTCCAGATTTCCTTTCTTTAGTAAGTTGTGGAGCACTCCAAGGCTTTCATGAAACACAATCCATCTACCCTTCTTCTGTCCTCACTGGCCACCAATAAACTGAGCTATTCCTGCTAGTAAGGCTAATCCTTATCTAGAAGGGTGGTCAAACTGAGGCTGAAGGGGGAGGTTAGGCACTTGATGCTCCTGAGCACAACCTTCATTTTACCATTAAGAACCATCAGATGCTTTCCAATCACCTGCGTGTTTCAAGTATTTTCTCTTGTTCTAAACCTAGTGCTTGTAGCTGTCTACTTGCCTTTTCCTAACCCTAGCCATAGACCAAACCCTGACTCTCACCCAGGTATTCCACGGAACAAGATGAAAAATGTATTTAGAATTTATTTCAGCCTGTCCATGAGGTGGGGATGGAGTTAGAGTAACCCATATGTAGGGCAGACAAGCCTTCATCTGGCTACCCTAACCCTACCCCAAAAAGACCCTAAAGATGCTGACCTAACTGAGCAAAAATAAACTATAAACTATAAACTTCTGTTGACAAGAGACTTCCATTTTGAGATAGAAGTGCTCAAACAAGTGCAGAAGGGTGGGTCAGTTTCTGCATCCTTCAGCCTGGACATTCTGTTTAGACTACCAGCAGTAAACTTGTGATTATAGTTAGGTTGGTTATAAAAGGTTGAGCTATACATTCATTACTCCATTGAGTTATATGGGTGGCATCTAAAAGAACCTGTGAGGAATAGTTTATTTTAGCCCCAGTCTGCTCCATTGTCTCTATAAGGCATTGTGGGGATGGGATTAGGATTGCTTTTAGCCAAAGAGTAAGTGAACCCCAGTTACCTGTGTCCATGGCATGAGCTGCAGGACTTCTGTGAGGGTAAGTTTCTTTAGCTAATGCCAAACCTCTGGCTTGGAACTTTTATATCAAACCATATGACATATTTATAGTTCTGATTTGGATTGGGAAAATTGAGAAAGTATGTTATAAATGATCTGGATTAAGATTAGGATTGGTATTTGTAGAGGCTAAATTATAACACTGCGTCTTAGTTCAGCTAAATATCTGTATAAAAATGGAAAGCTGGAGATAGATTGAAAAGAACCCAGACCATGGCAGGTGCTATGGAAGGTTGTTCCTTTCTGAGCCTTGCACTATTGATCCTGAGTGCACATTGGAAAACATGAATGTGTGCCACTGATATGGAAAAAATAGTCTATCATGACAACTTTTGATGCTGTAGTTTGTTACCTATGTTTTGAATTGCTCATACTACAGTTGACATGCTTCAAAAGTATTTTGAATGTATTGCCATGGTCAGGAGACTTACCTGGCAGCCACCTCTTTGAAAAGGAAATGTTGGATTTTCAGAAGGGCCCCTGGTGTGGATCAAACCCATGTCACAGTTGGGGGCAGACCGTTTGGCTCATTGGTGACAAAGAGTGATGTGAAGGCCTGTGATGATTCAAAATGTTAAATTAAATTATTTCTCTGTAAAATTCTTGGTGATACTTGCTAATATTTTATGAAGAGGTTGGTGATGAGAGTGTATGAGGTTTTTGGGACTAGTTAGCTGTCTTAAAAGCAACCCAAAATGCCCATATATGCCAGAAAATGAACANCTGTAAAATTCTTGGTGATACTTGCTAATATTTTATGAAGAGGTTGGTGATGAGAGTGTATGAGGTTTTTGGGACTAGTTAGCTGTCTTAAAAGCAACCCAAAATGCCCATATATGCCAGAAAATGAACATAGCAATTGGCAGCAAAAGGCCAGTCTATGTCTTTTTTTCTTCTTTAGTATAATTCTTTCCGTCTTTCTGCTGTAATTATGTCAAAACTTCCTTGATGTTTCACATGCCATGTCCACAGGTAGCATTGCCACACCTTCATGATCATCTTGACCTCCAGTTTCCACGGTAGCAATGCTCACCACCCCTTTGTGCAGCCTGATTTTTTTGCTGTGAGGCTGGCTGGGCTTGGGAGAGGAAGGTGGTCAGAGAAAGAATATGGTCGTACTGGAGTTGTACATTCTTTGTTTTGACAATATATGGTAATGTTTATATGTTTATTCACAATATCTATTAATTGCTACTGTTTCAATTTTGTCGGGCTTCTGGGTTTCATTTTGGTTTTGGTTTAATTTGTTTGGTTTTGTTATTGACTGTGCAAATAGATAATTTGGTCGATTTATAATGGGACAGCAGTCTGAACATCAGTCTGTGAGATGGTTCATTCCCACATGCAAATATTCTATAAAGATTTGGGGATTGCTTTACAAAGAAGGGTGAAGCCTATTTGCAGCTATGTTTAAGTCTTCAGTATTATAATGAATGGATAGCAATGGGATTTAATAATAGAATGCATTTACTGTGGATAAATGCAGCATAAAGTGTAGCTGTGTTAAATTACTTTTGAGATGGCTGATTGATTACCCTTACTGCTGAATTATTGTAGCATACTTATTATCTAGTGGATGACAGTCCACTTATGAATTAGTGAGAAGAGTAAAATGAACACCTAGTTTTAAATAAGCATCAGCTTCACAGTTCTTTATTTTCTACGACTTTACATTGAAAATCATGCAGACAAGAATAATGCTAATACTGTTCAATGTAATGAGAAGAAAAACCTAATGAGTTTTTTTTCTTTCTTTGTCTGAACTGAAGGACAACTTGCAGTGCCAGCAAAATTCTCTCAATCTTCCTTGCTTTGAAACTGGGGGATTCTTTGCTAAAAGAAAAGTTGGGTCACTAAAAAAAAGCAACATTCCCCCAAGGACTCTGTACTTGGAAGTATATTTCCACACACACACACATCATACTCCTGCTTTTATCCTTTTTTATTTTGACAAAATAGTTTCTTGTGTCAACTTTGGAAATTGTAGTGCATGGAACACCTCCAAATGTAAAATGCTATTTATGCCAAACTGCAAGAACACAAGTGTTGAAAGTAGCAGTATTTTTTGTTTGTGTCATAAATATTAAATTACTCCTTTCTCTTTTCACTATAGGTACTTCAAAAACTAGGAAAAGCAGATGAAACCAAAGATGAACAGTTTGAAGAATATGTTCAAAATTTCAAACGGCAAGAGGTCAGTTATTTTTTCAGTTTCTTTAATTGTGTCCTAAGAATGCAGTGTATTTAACTTGCTGATTTTGAAGAAGGTGTTGCAGTGGAACAGGTAAGAAGACTTTTTTTTTTGTAGGTGCAAGATTTTGTTCTACTATTTTTAAACAGAGATAACAGTTGCATTTGTGCATGCAAAGGGCTAAAATTTGGGGTGAAAAATAAAAGGATATACTGTATTCGTATGTTACATCATCATGCTTGAACCACTTGAGATCAGAGTGACAGCACATTTTCACCAGTAAATGAGAATAGAACCCAAACCCAACTAAATGCAGCTTAGTGGTTGCCTTCTGACAAAGAGGAGAAACATTTCCTTGGTTTTGTTTTGTGGATTACTTTCATCAGTGCTATATAATAATATTGGTTTTATTAGAAGTGAATAGATTAATAGTTTCAGACTGCATGTGTGTTGTAAAGCTCCCTGTGGATGCTGGGGTCTGTGGTGGCAGTGTTGATGAAGCATAACTGGGGAGCAGTGCTCAATTACTCTTAGTGTTATGAACACAACACAGGAAAGCAAAGGTGCTCCAAAGTGTTTATAATCTACTCCCAATGCAATCCTAAATTCTAACCCCAAGTACTTGTTGCTTTGCTGGACAGACTTTTTGGCTCTGAGGTGATGAATTGCAATTTATTATACAGTACCCTTGTAGTACAAATTAATGCCTACCATGAGCTGTGGTAATACCACCAAGAAAATAGTCTTGTTACGTAAGTATGAACTGATGTCTCTGGTGTCTTTGTGAGCTGTTATTTAGAGCTCCTATAGAAAAGGACTGGAGAGAGAGAACTACTCCCACACATTTTACAAAATGTAAAATTTGGCTCATGTCAATGTTTGCAATTTCTGCTCTGAATCAGTCCTATTCTACCACATGCGCTTTTCTCCTTTCTGTGTAACAACAAACCCTGTGTTCTGACTGCTGGAATGCTTACTAACTCTTTTGCATCTTATGGTCACTTACCCTTTATTTTCCTCTCTCAGTGTCAAAGAGAGGGAGGTTTAAAGAGCTACTGAACTTTGCTCTTCACCAAAGAGAAAAATACTGGGAAGTAAAAGAATCTGTTTCTCTGAGAATGGTAGTTCCTTCCCCAAATTTCTTGAGATCAGGAAGATGGTGGGATTTAACAGGCCTGAAGAAGCTTTGAAACCTTGCAGAGATGTTATGTTTTCCCTTTTCTGCCCCTTCCACTTTTCCAAGTCTTCTTGACTTGACCTCTTGATTATCCTATGTTGCTGCTAATCCTTGCTGTCCATATCCCAGCTGTTTGCACAGCTAGTAACTGTGTTTCTAGAAATAAGGTATATCTGTGAGGGTTTTTGGGTTTTTTTTGGTGTAGGAGCAAATGGAGCATCCCCATGAAGAAACAGAATTTGTGGGACTTTTTTCTTTTAGGTCAATATTCTGAGACAAAAAAAGAGGGGAAAGAGAAAAAAAATCCTTTTAAGCAAAATGATGTCTCAAGTATTAGGTTTTTTTCTGTCCTTTACCAACACTTTTCTGTAATGGTGATTTTAAGCTGAAAATCTTGCTTAGGGTGAAGGAGGATCTTAACGTTACTTTCTTTTTACTTTCTCCTTCTATTTATAGAGGTAGTAATAAACAGTCAAGGACTCTGCAGGAACTGCATGATGCTAGATCTAGATGTGAATGTGACCGGGGACCAACCAGAGAGGGAATTGTATAGGGAGGAGTGACTGCAAAGGGAACTGCTACAACTGTCATGACAGGCACATGCAGATTAGGCTGGGTTCACTGGCACACCAAATGAGAGAGACTGTTTGTATATATACTCAGCTAGTCACACAGGTTTACTGCGCTTTCAAGGAGTTCTATTGTGCTCAATTCTTCAAATACCATGGGAAGTGTTGCAAAACACTGTTCCTGCCAAGTTCACCAATAAGAAGCATATAAATAGCTTAAATTTTCTAAGTTTTGTCCATGTTTGATCCACAATTTATTATCATAGCAAAGGTATGAAGAATTACAATGGGCATCTGAATTATCACTCTTACTGATTAATGCCATGCAGAACTGCTGTCTTCTGTGAATCCAGGCAGCCATCTCTTCTTGGTTTACCTTCAGTCCTGCTTTCAAGTTCATTCTGCAATTCTAGAGGCTTTAGATAAAGAAAGGTTAAATTACAGATATTAAAGTATAAAAAGGTAATCTGGTGGATTTATCCCTGTTCTGAAGTTCACCACATTGTTGATGTAGGCGGTTCAGGAGGCTTGCAAGCAGAACTACCCCTGATAGAGGCTGTCCCATCCTTTTCAGTTCCCTCCAGGATTATTTGTATCTGTGGTGGTCACTGACCTAACAAGGCCATGGCAGAGGCAGTTTGAGAGGAGGTCCAAGTTTTACTTTGTTTCTTGCAATCTCACTTAGCAATGATTTGTCTGCTCCCTGGCTGCCTCACCTACCCACAGTTCATTCTGAGGAACACTGTCACTTCAGTTCTGTGACCTTTGCAAGTTCTTTGTTGCAGCTGGTGCTTTGTTGCAGCTGGGGATCCTGGTAAGCTGAAAGGTATGAATATGGTCTCTTTATCTTGTTTCTCTGCATTACTGAGCCTGCAACACTTGAGAAGTCAGCTAACCTTAAGTATAGAATAATCTTTTTATTACTACCCTCCAAAGATACTAAATGAGGACTCCCAGTTCAGCCCACTGAATGGATAGAGAAAGGAAAGAGCACAGTGCTCATTATCCAGGAAATAGAAAATTTAAAACCTGAAATCTTTGCCTGAATAGCAGATCGGATGGTGGGCATGTACTAAACTCAGCAGAAGGCTATGTGTAAGAATACAGGCAGCAGATCTATCTGGAGAAAAAGGTAATTTAGGTTCCCCAGTCACCCATTCCCATCTCTTTCTGAATACAGTTGGGTAAGAGCCTCTTCTGGACTTGACAACCCAGAGTCAAATTACATGTATGAATCACCATGGAGAAACTGAGTCATCTCATGTCCAGACAGAACAGAGCACAGTTGCTTTGCAGAGCCTCAGAACTTTCTGTCAAAACCATTTAGCTGCTGCAGCTGATGCCAACAGTAAAAACATTTAGATTTTAACCAGTGAATACAGCTGTTTCTCTTCCGCTTAAGTTGTAAACTGAAAATTGCCACTTTAAATCAAAGCTTGTGGAACAAGCAAAACATATAAACTTATATATAATAGTATGATACATTTTCATTCTATTGCAAGAAATTTCTTGAGATTTAAACATTTATCTCTGCACAGCTAATTGTGAGTATGCTCAACCTCTTAACTGACTCTGAAGTTCAGAATGGGGGGGGGAGGGAAGTGAATTTCTGCATAATTCTCTCAATTGTGAAATTATCATCAAAGGTCATTGAGGATTTATCTGAAATTTCATCTGTATTCTGTTTTTCAAGCAATTGCCTCTTACACGTTTTCTTTTTTATAGGAAGAACAGCAGCAATTACCTTCATCCCCATGTATATTTTAATGATTCATAGTCATTAAAAGTCACACTATTGTTCTAAGAGAGCAATATTTTATTTCTTGTATATGCATATTTACCTCTTTATTTTTCTGCATGTAATTATGAGACTTCTTTTACTTTAGAGACTACAGTTAAAATATATTTTGGTGCTTAAACCCATAAACATGATGTGCTGTATATGTACACACAGCAGTTACAACTGTTGCTATTACAAAAGCAGCTTCGCATGGCATGTTGTCAGAAAAAAAGCAAAATGTCAAGTGCTGTTGTTGCTAGTTTATAGAATTAGGTGAAAACGAAGAGCTTTTTTTTACTGTTGTTGAGTAATCAGAATCTGCTTCTGTGGACTGTTTTACTTAATGTATGCCTCATAGTAAGAGCTGCTCACTGGGTGCAATTGTTAGGGTTCCTGAAAAGGCTTATCCTATCCAAATCTTTCACGCAAGCCTGCTCGACTGTCTTACAGTTGTGTCATGACATTGTCTAAAAGTTGGTTTGAGACAATTAATATTTATTGAAGTGCTCCTTTAGCGTCAGCTGTGACACTGATTTTTTTAAACCTATTCCTGAACTAAGATACCCAAGATGAGATTCACCACCTAGACATAGGCACCAGATGTGCCTCACAGTGTCCCAACTGGCCCCCAGATGTTGCTCCGGACAGAGATGTATGGCTTTGTCCTGTATAATATCTGCTGCCTTGAGTACCATGTGGCATCTCCATCTGCAACAGACATGCATTTTGGCAGCTGACCCCTGTGCCTAGAGAGTGATCCAGTTTCAGATTGCAACACCTGAATGTGGGTGTCTGTGTTTCCAGGAGCTGAGTGTTCCCTGGTGCTTGTGCTGAACTGGGCAGCAGGGTCTGGAGAGCAAGGCAGAAACCCATCAGTTTCCCAGGGGTATCAGTGGGCATTAATGTCTCTGATCAGCCCTATCTGGGTCCCCTAATCCTGCACATGGACACAGGAGTCCCATTTTAGCTCACCCCTTGGCCTAAGTTAATCACAGATTCATTCCCATGCATAGGGAACCTATGTTTCAGCTGCATCTCCTGCTCCTGCCATACAGATCTCTCAGACAAACCCTGGACCTGCTTCAAACCCTCATGAGGTTGCGGGTTGTCAGTGAAACCTCTTGCCTGTCCCAAACACTGAAGGATGGCACCCATCAGTGAGGGCATGGCCCGCACTGGGGTCACTTGCAGTTCCTGGTACAGCCCCACCAACTGTTGTGAGGGTTGTGAGTCAGTTGTTTAAATGCTGGCATCTGTTGCCACTTGTGAGGCCCTAGTGTGTCCTCCCTGGCTTCCGTTTGCTGTTCAGCAAAGCTGGTAGGTCTCAAAGGACCAGTTGTGTTTGCTGATTGTGGATGTATCACAAATAGCAGTAGATGACTGTATTGAGTGAATGGTTTTGACTATGGGATTCTTGTAATTGCTCTCCTGACTCGACAGATTGCTCTTAAGAGATCTACATTGGCTCTATGACAAGGAGAGATACCCAACTAATGTACACAGTGTCTTAACCTAGAGTTGGATAAAGGACATGATTAAGAAAGGGAGCTTCAATGTGTATTACAAATAATAATGAAATTCAATCTGTGTTTTGCAAAATCTTGTTTTCTCTAGGAATTAGTAAGTATCTCATATATCTATATGACCATCTTTAAACCTATCTTATGTCCCCTTTTAGACCACCTTCATTTTTGAGTCTTGTACCTGGTCTTGAGATGGATAAAAGAATACAGGCAGTAAACAAAAAGTGTGAACTTTAAAATTACTCTGAATAGGTGACACTATTTCTCCTTAGCTGACATGCAGATTTTCTTGGTTGTCTGTAGAATCTCATGCTGAACTGAAGGGGATTCTCGGTACTTGTTAAGATGCAACATACTATATGTTCAATACAGTTCTGTCCCTACGAGACTCCTTTGCTAAATAAAAATGATACCAAGTGTTGTGCCTGGTAGGTATTCCAAAGTAAACCAGACACAGAAAAACACAGTCTAGACTAGTGGGAGGGAGCTTTTTTTTGCTAGTCAGCAAGTGTTTACATTCAGGGGACTGAGTCTGACAAGCATTTGGGACAATCCAGAAGTGTCCTTCAGATACTGGATAATCGCTAAGCCAAATGCATGCTATACAATGTATTTTGGAACTATGGGAGGGATTTCTCTGTTTATTACCATTCCATCCTGAAATGTGTGTTTAATATTTATCCTATGTCTTAAGGGCCTTTTTTCCCAAGACAAGAAGAAATGTAGTATACCATTAAATTTCATCTCAACCTCATTCATTTCCAATCAAACAAGATATCCAGGAAGGTGAGGCCCTCTGTTTGATGCTACAAAATTATGTCTGCATGGACAGCCCAGATGCATTCCAACTGATTCCTCACTAAAAAAGAGAGACCAGCTGATGCAATGATTTTCTTTTTTGATTCTGACCATTGATTGCTCCAAATCCAGAGTGCAAACCATTGCCACACTTACAAGTATTGATTGCCCCTTGTATATAAACTATTATGTCCCTGCACCTTTAGTAACTGTACTAATTGTTTTCTCCTCAGTGCAGTTGAATGTTCAAAGTTATTTCTGACTGTTTTTTAAGGAGACTGGTATAAGATTCTTCAGGACCCCTTTGGGATAACTGACCATGGGGATAGTTGACATAGCCCAGCTCTGAGATTTAATACATGGATTGAACATGATGCAGTTCACAACAAATAGTGCTGGACAGTTTTCTACCAGGTCTGTAAAAACACAACTTTTATACATTATTCACAAATGTAGTTATGGATATGCAGCTGTAGGCATAAGCAGAGGCACAAGTAGATGTTCAGGAAGTCTAGCTCAACATTAAATGTGTATAGATTACTTCTAGCCATAGACTTCCTTTGCAGACCCTAACTTTTCATTAAAACCATTATTCTTGGCCCTGCTTTGAGGACATGAGTATACTTGAAGGATTATGTACTAAGTGTGATGGTAGAATGCTTAGGGAAGGGGAGGTTTAGTTATGAGGCAAGGCTGGAATTTCTCTTAAGGTGAGTGCCACATATTTTGTGTTCAGTCCTCATCTGAAAGAGAAACCAATGGTTCAGTAAAAAGGTTGGTTTAGTGTCTCTGTAGGCACAGAGCTTTCTCACCTGCCTACTGTGAGTCACTAATAATATGAGTTAGAGCACCCTGGTTCTTGCCTTTAGAGTTTTTTTTGTTTTTTGGTTTTT